>JACYXH010000620.1:0-12500 GCA_026745465.1 Lota lota | reverse complement strand
CTGAAAAAAAGAATTGTTGCTCTACATAACGATGGCCTGGGCTATAAGAAGATGCCAAGACCCAGAAACTGAGCTGCAGCACGGTGGCCAAGATTATACAGCGGTTTAACAGGACAGGTTCCACTCAGAACAGGCCTCGCCATGGTCGACCAAAGAAGTTAAGTGCACGTGCTCATCATATCCAGAGGTTGTCTTTGGGAAATAGACGTATGAGTGCTGCCAGCATTGCTGCAGAGGTTGAAGGGGTGGGGGGTCAGCCTGTCAGTGCTCAGACCATACGCCGCACACTGCATCAAATTGGTCTGCATGGCTGTCGTCCCAGAAAGAAGCCCCATCTAAAGATGATGCACAAGAAAGCCCGCAAACAGTTTGCAGAAGGCAAACAGTTTGCAGAAGACAAGCAGACTAAGGACATGGATTACTGGAACCATGTCCTGTGGTCTGATGAGACCAAGATAAACTTATTTGGTTCAGATGGTGTCAAGCGTGTGTGGCGGCAACTAGGTGAGGAGTGCAAAGACAAGTGTGTCTTGCCTACAGTCAAGCAGGTGGTGGGAGTGTCATGGTCTGGGGCTGCATGAGTGCTGCCAGCACTACAGTTCATTGAGGGAACCATGAATGCCAACATGTACTGTGACATACTGAAGCAGAGCATGATCCCCTCCCTTCGGAACCTGGGCCGCAGGGCAGTATTCCAACATGATAACGATCCCAAACACACCTCCAAGACGACCACTGCCTTGCTAAAGAAGCTGAGGGTAAAGGTGATGGACTGGCCAAGCATGTCTCCAGACCTAAACGCTATTGAGCATCTGTGGGGCATCCTCAAACGGAAGGTGGAGAAGTGCAAGGTCTCTTACATCCACCAGCTCCGTGATGTCGTCATGGAGGAGTGGAAGAGGACTCCAGTGGCAACCTGTGAAGCTCTGGTGAACTCCATGCCCAAAAGGGTTAAGGCAGTGCTGGAAAATGATGGTGGCCACACAAAAGATTGACACTTTGGGCCCAATTTGGACATTTTCACTTGTACTCACTTTTGTTGCCAGCGGTTTAGACATTAATGGCTGTGTGTTGAGTTATGTTGAGGGGACAGCAAATTGACACTGTTATACAAGCTGTACACTCACTACTTTACATTGTAGCAAAGTGTCATTTCTTCAGTGTTGTCACATGAAAAGATATACTCAAATATTTACAAAAATGTGAGGGGTGTACTCACTTTTGTGAGATACTGTACATGTATGTTTGTGTGTAGTGTGTATGTATTAGTGTATGCTTGCCCTATGTTTGTGTGTTTGCCTGTCACACACCTGTAGTTTCATGTCGGCATAGGTCTTCTCCGAACTCAGCTCCACCTGCTTCTTGAACTGCTCCAAAGCGGCCTCAGCCTGCTGGGCCTGCTGCCTGTGGATCTCTCTGGCTCTCTCCAGCTGGCTCTCCGCCTCCCTGCAACACACACACACACACACACACACACACACACACACACACACACACACACACACACACACACACACACACACACACACACACACACACACACACACACACACACACACACACACACACACACACATTGTAGATCAGGCCAGAACACAGCTGATATTGTACTTGACTAACTTATGATCATCAATCAGAATTAGAACAGGACTGGGATTCACAAATGTGTATACACGTAAAAACCAAAAGAGATAAACATGTGATCAACACCCACACTGGTGTGAAAGTGACAGAATGACAGAATGTAAACATCCACAGGGATGTTCATGGAGAGGCTTCGACTTGAGACGTTCACATTGTGTTGGGCTCTGACACAGTTTTCCTTGTCTCATTTTAGATTTTTTTTCAAACTGTGGTCGCTAGCACACTACTGGTGCGTCTCTGTTTGCAGTTGTGCGTGTGTGTGTAAATTGTGTGTAACAGTGTGTGTGGATTCATCCCAATTCCCCAGAGGGCTGTCTCCGTGCCGCCTCACTGTTGCTGGGTGGCAGAGCGGTAGAATGGCAGACTAGCTGTGAGGGCTGGGCTTGAGCTAGGAGGTGTCAGAATCCCTTCCCATGTTTCTCCATCCCTGACAGGCCCTGCAAAAGCCTGATGCCCATTGCTAGCAAGCAGCTGTCAAGGGGCTGGTTGTGTTGCCAAGGTTTTAGTTTAACGTCTTGAAAAGAAAGGAAAAAAAACCCGAGAACAATCGGAGTGGAGCTAAATAAGCAGATACAGGGGGTAGTGGTGTGGACTAGGGTGTTCGGCTCCCAGCTGAAAGGTACTGGGTTTGATTCCCTTTCCTTGAGCAGGATGCCTGCACCTGACCTGCCAACCGCCCCTTAAGTACATGTGTCACAATTGCTGTGGGCAAAAGGTACAATTTCTAAGAGTAGAAGATTTCTCAGAGTCAAACTCGCAATGCAATATCTACACCAGTCAAAATGAACCGATGAATTTCTCATTGTTTAAACTCCTCCATCTGCTTCTGGTTGGTAGGTGAGACATGTGTCTATGTCATATCCATACCAACTAGCATGCTGATGGGCCTTCCATAGCCATAGCCCAAATGTCGTACGTTGATAACATTGGTTAGCAACTTTTGCTAACACCTCTGTACAAATATAATGACTCCAGAACGAGGAATGAATATATAAATGACATTTGAAATATATATTTTCTTCTCTTTTGATCTTTGTTGTTATTCCTTTTATGTTGTGTGTGTGTGTGTGTGTGTGTGTGTGTGTGTGTGTGTGTGTGTGTGTGTGTGTGTGTGTGTGTGTGTGTGTGTGTGTGTGTGTGTGTGTGTGTGCGCGTGTGTATCCGTTGCAGTAAATTTGAGCGTGAATGAATTTAAAATCAGGATGTGGTCAGCCAAAAACATTTGTAACACCATAACAGGAACTACAAACACAGAGCACTTAAAAAAGACAAAAATAAAAACACATAAAAAACTTTAACATTTGGTCAAATGGTCCTATATTTGACTTCACAAACAAAGCCGCTAAAAAGGTTCGATTAAGGCAGAAATACATGGCTAGAGTGTTAGGTTGAACTGAAAAGTTACAAAGAGTGGATAGTAACAAGGAAACAACAAACAAAACACAAAATGAATGGGGGGAGGCAATGAAAGAAGGGAAGCAGAAGCCAAAAAGCACGGCCGACGAGAGGAGAAGGAATGTGCCAGCAGTCTCTTTTCCTTTATAGCGTTCCGTTTCTTTGTAATTTTGGTCCCTCTCATGTCGGACATCAAACAAGAGAGAGAAATAGTTGTTTTTTTTTCCGTTTTCTTTTTTTTCCTCCCCTCTTCCTCCTCTACTTCAATTTTTTGTGTACTGCTCTGTAATTATTAATCATCCCTGCTTCATAAGTGCCTGCAGGGCTTCGGGGGGGGGGGGGGGGGGGGGGGGTAGACACAAAAGAGCCCAGCGGTGGTGAGAGAGGGAGAAAAGAGAGGAAGATGACATAGGGGTGTGTGCGTGTGTGTGGTGAGGGGGTAGAGGATGACACAGAAATAGCTCGTTTTGAAACCTCCACAATGTGTGTGAAGAAACGGGGAGAGATAGAGAGTGAGAGAGAGAGAGCGTCAGCCTTTGTGTGTGTGTGCGTGTGTGTATGTGACTGACACAAATCATCATAAGCCCACCGTGACAGAGCTGAGAGTCTGCTGCCGGCTGACGGTGGTTTGGAGGGAACCTGGGAGAGGAAAAGGGTGTGTGCTACAGATCCACAGAATGTAGAGCAGAACATTTAAGCAAAACATTGAGAACGACACCCGGTAAATGACGACTTTGCATGTGTAAACCTGAGTGTGTGTGTGTGTGTGTGTGTGTGTGTGTGCGCAAGGGCGCGTGTGTGTATTTCAGTGAATGTAGCAGACAGCATGTCACCATCAAAAGACTGAGGGAGGTCTGAGAGAGAGAGAGAGAGAGAGAGAGAGAGAGAGAGAGAGAGAGAGAGAGAGAGAGAGAGAGAGAGAGAGCCACAAAGAAAAAGGGAGGGTTAAAAAAAATGAAAAAAGCAAAGGGGTGCCATGTCTGGGGCAGCCTGCGGTCTTAAAATGGCTCTCTGGTCAGAAAAGTGGAAGGAGAGAAGGCTCAAATTAGAGAGGTGCCTTCCCCCGGAGAGGAAGTCCTCGCACGGTCTGGTCCTGAAAGAGGAGGAGGAGGAGAGGAAGGAGGAAGAGCGGGAGGTAAAGCGTGTGAGCGAGTGGAGAAAGGGGCGAACAAGCTTCCGCTGCTCGGTCGAGCTGCAGCAGACACAAGTGGTGTTTTTCTGAAGTGCGCTTAACTGCACAACGCCGTGTGCTGTGCACATGTGTGTGTGTGTGTGTGTGTGGCATTGGGTGCACACTCACTGTATCGACTGCAATGAGCACTGACATACATGGGAAAGCTCGCTGTGCCGTCACGCACACTAAAGACATGGGCGGAAACAGAACCAAAGTGCACACATGCACAATTGCTTCTATGCTATTGAAATGTCAACCACATTTAGGATAGGAAAAGGCTGAGATGTGAGTGGAGTACAAATACGGTGAACAGGCCCTACTAACACGGCTAGTCAAGTACACACACACACACACACTCACATAAACACACACACGCACATACACTCACACAGACACACAGATGCCTCATGTCGTTATTAGGAAGGAGAGGGAGAGGGATAGAGAGAGAGAAACAGACTAGAACTAGAGAAGAGAAAGTTAGAGAAAGGGAGAGAAGGGAGAAACAGATAAACAGACTAGAATAAGAGAAGAGAAAGGAAGATCTAGAGATACGGATAGAAGGGAGAAACAGAGAAACAGACAGAACTAGAGAAGAGAAAGGGAGTTAGAGAGAAAGGGAGAGAAGGGAGAAACAGATAAACAGACTAGAATTAGAGAAGAGAAAGGGAGTTAGAGAGAAAGGGAGAGAAGGGAGAAACAGAGAGAAAGGTAGGTGAGATAAGCAGAGTGAGAAAGAGAGAGCCCTGGAGATAAGAGACTGATAGACAGAGAGAGGAGGGAGTGAGATACAGAAAGAAATGGAGAAACATAGAGGGAAAGTGAGAGAAATACACACAACAAGAGTGAGAGAGTGTGTGTGAGTGTGTTCTTGCATCTGTGAGCTCATCCAAACGGAATGATAACGAATCCACACACACATCAAAGGCACCTGTGAAAAAAAGCAGCAGAGCACATTAACAAGCGGAGAGAAAATACAAGACTGAAATATTCAGCGCCCTATGAAGACAAAATAAAACAAGCTGGGTGATCCTCATGCCTCCCCCCCACCCCCCGAGAGAAAGAAGAGAGAAAGGGAAGAGAAAAAGAAAGAGAAAGAGAGTGATGTGATAGACCCCAAGTGAGGCAAGTAAGAGAAGGTATACAATGAAATTGCTAGAGTGAGAATAGAGGATGGGAGTCATTGTGCTTTAAAACTAGCACACAAATAGTTTTGTTTTGACAAAGTACAGAAGCCTGAAGCTTGATAAGAAACAAAATGGCCGCATATTCACTGGACATGAACTGAAGCGAACAAAAAAGGAGTTGTGGACTAAATGCATTTCCTCGTTCACACACACACACACACACACACACACACACACACACACACACACACATTTGTCTTTCGTGGCAAAGACACAATACATTGCACACAACACAGAGAAAAATAGCTCCACTGAAGCTTCACGGAAGTCTCCCACTCCCACATTACACAGATCATTTGCATCACTTAGATGTCCAGTAGTAGCAGAGACACAACATGATGCAAATGTCCCGGTGATATGGCAAGCTCCATGTGTGCTGTATGTACAGTGTGTCTCGGGCAGGTTGACTGATCCTAATGTAAAAGGCATTGGACAGGGAACCCGCCTATATAGGCATGGGCTTTTTAAATGGCCTTTGGTTCAATTTGAACACTGCTGTGACTGAGTCAATATCAGATCCCCACCCCCTTCTTCTTCATGGATTAAACATGGGATACTGCTGTCTACAATGAGCATCACAGATGAGGGATGAACAAGGAAGAGAAGAGAGGAGTGAGAGAGAGTCATGATGAATTCCACACCGTTAATCAATGCTCTGCAATATTATATATGTTTCCATTAGTACGTAACTCAATATTAGCAATATGAAGGGGGAGAAGAGAAGCCTAATTCCGATACTCATGACAGCGTCTTGATTAGAAGGCACTAATCCCCAATGCAAACACTGTGTGTATTTACATATTACAGGCATTACAGGGCTAAACATAGCTACGGTATTCCCCATGAATGACTGAAACCCCCAAAGACTTTCCAAATGGAGTGGTCTCCCGTTATGAATTGACTAAACCAACATGGTGTGCTATTCCGTTCTCATCAGCTTGCAAACACACACACAGCAAATTTGAGGACATGATTAAACAACTGGCAATCAGATGTGTTGCACCACGTGCACGACATAACTTGAGTAGAATAACTATGTAATAACAGTTAACCCTGGGTGGTCATAACGCTGGAGCAGCATTAGACAAAAGGTCAACCTTACCAATGAATCTATGAACAGACTTGGATTGTGTTTTTCGGTTGAGCATTGCTGCATCACTTGACTGGCCGTGCTCTTGGCTTTCAATCTAAATCGGGAGGTCACTGCAGGTTCTTGCTGTTGATCTCTCGCTGTCTTTCTTTCTCTCTCTCCCTCTGGTTTCCTCTGGTGCTTCTCTCCATCTCTATGCTAATGCCCTGTAAGGATCGGAGCCGCATTGGGATGAAAGAATCAGTGGGAAAACTTGCTCCCCTCCTCAGCTCCGTGGTGCTCTAAGTAGTTGCTATAGAAACACGAGAGCCAGAAACTTGAATCGCTGTAGCGATGCTCATCTGTGCAGCAGGATAGGCTAATTCTGTGGTTTTTTTGGGGTTTGTGTGTGTGTGTGTGTGTGTGTGTGTGTGTGTGTGTGTGTGTGTGTGTGTGTGTGTGTGTGTGCGGTGTCACGGCTGCTGGTGCAGACCACAGCTGCTGATGAAACGCAATCAGATTTGGCCCCAAAAAATACAATCTCTACACCAGCTGTTCTTTTTCCTTTTGCAATGTTTGAAAAAAAGAATGTGGTTTGTTTGAGTAAATGTTCCAATCCAAGGTCAAACATCAGTGCTGAACGCAGAGGTAATGCAGTATGGATACTGCACAGACACACACAGACATACAAACAAACACACACGTCGTCTGAAGACGGCTACCTGCCTGCTGCCATGGTGATGCTGACAGCCTTTAAAGGCGATCCAGGAGAACTTCAAAGTCAAAGCTGGATGGCACGCGCTGCACAAGGTGTGTGTGTGTGTGCATATATATAAAAATGTGTGTGTTTGCGTGTGTATGTGTGAACCCAGAGTGCTTAATTAGCTGCAGGCCTCAAGTGCCAACTGTCATTTCTCAGTGTTTAACTCTAAACAAGGGAGTGGTTAGCTCGTTACTGATGCTAACGAACAGAAGATAATTTATGCACAAACAGATCTATCAGCCCCCCCCCCCCCCATTCCTCCGAGCAGCGCAGCAAACAGACAATAACAACCTTCAACGTGTCTTTGCTGTCTTCAAGAGGAACATTAAACGCTGCGCGACACGCGACTACAAAACATGTTTTCACATAACTGCACAATGTCAGACAGCGACAGCTCTAACCGCCCCTTCTTGTTTGTCTCACGGCTTAAGACTTTTTAAGTCGCCATTTTCAGCCTCAAAAAGAGAAGAAGAGTGCGGATTTGTGTACTTTTCTTTATCATCCCGCCTCTGGACGGCCTATTGTGATGTGACAGACCACGGTAATCCCCTCCCTGCCCCGCAGGGTTGGGTTGAGACGGTTGAGGCAACCGCCGGGCCCGCCTGGGCTCTCTTGGCTCGGACCGGCGCAGAACAGCGCAGAGCCAGGGTTTTTGGGGGGAACGGGCTGAACCAGCGTTTGGCGTGTTGTCCTGCCGAGCACGTTCTGGCGTCATTAAGGGAGGCTGTTATCTGCATGTGACCCAGTAATGTGGTGCTGCGTGGGATTCCATTACGCGCTGGAATGTATTGACGGGCTCATCGGTCTCACTAGCTGGATGCGCAGTGCTTATGCTTCATCCTTTTCACTCCTTTCTGGTGTGTCAGTGGCAGAATGCACGGCTGCACGCTTCTAAGGAGGAAGGAGAGTTGGATGGAGCTGATGGAAGAGAGGTTGCCAGGAAGAGGGAGAGAGAGAGAGAGAGAGAGAGAGAGAGAGAGAGAGAGAAACAAAGAATGAGAAAGAGGGTGAGAGAGAGTGAGGGAGAGCAAGAGACAGATAGCTAGAAGAGAGGGAGAGGCAGGGGAAGAGAGAAACAGAGTCTATCTCTCTTTGTCACATAGTGACAGAGAAGAGAAGAGAAAAGGGGATAGTGTGCAAGAGAGATATCAAGAGAGGGGGAAAGAGGGAGAGACAGGAAGAGAGAGAGAGGGGTGATCCAAAGCGGGGCGTATGGGAGTTAATCAAGAGCTTCTATCGCATGAGGACCTGAGGGAGAGCAGGCCATGCTCAGGGAGGTAAGCTGAGATCATTGGAGATGAGGCCTGTGTAGTTCCAGAGGTTAGAACACAGTGTTACCACAGACCCCGGGACAGCATTAGCCCGCTCACCCCCGGATTTACTCTCCAAGGGAGGCTTCCTCTGACTGGCAGCGTCTTCAACTGGAGGTCACGTATGTGCTTGTAAACAACAGCGGAATAAAGTCTGTTTATTATATATTTAGTCACTGAGGACAATCTCATTGGTCATAACCGGATATTTATAAAATTACACTTCAGCAACGCTACATCACTTGAAGAAAAAAAATGAATAAGATGAACAGACGTTCCAAATGTAATTTAAAGAAAATGTAAAGATAACATATCTTTAACATAAAGTTAGTTAGTTAATCAATCGAATAATATCAACTAAAAACATTAAAGCATGGTTTACTTTGGGTCTTCCCATTTCCATTTATGATTAGACATTGAGAAAAACATTTGTCTAAAGCATCTTACAGTAAAATGATTTAGATATAAGGTGATTAATGAACAGGTAGGGATCTTGCTCAATGATACCTACAGGTGGACTGTGGCCATTAGGGTTCAGACCCAGAACCTTTTGCCTGGGAGTCAAGCATCCTAACCACTAGACTATCCTGCCCTCTATTATAATAGCAGATGGCAGACGAAGCTTATGAGTACTATCAGTATCACTTCGACACACATGAGAATGATAAGACAACCCAGAGAGTCTGCCCAACTGCATTCCTGCGGCCTCCGGATGATTCCCCACAACAGTATGCAATTGGATAACTCTGCACATGTGCAGTTCATACACATGTGCAGTTCATATACCCAAAACACATAAATCCAACTGCACACACACGCATGGACACGCACGCACGGACACGCACACATGCACACGCATGGACACGCACACATGCGCACACACACAAACACACGCACACCAACTTCACGCAGCAGTGAAACACAAGGACCACACAGACACACATATGGCTCTTATTTTGAAGCTGACTAATTGATTTGTTAATTGTGCAGATAAGGCAGGGCATAGAAACGATCAAAATCACAAAATATACAAGTGAACTATTTGTGGTATATGGCCTCTGGGGGGCATGGTATAATTATTGTTTTAGTTCATATTAGTTTATTAGTTCATTTATTTAAACAAGAAAACAGAGGTGAGGATTCTAGGTTGAGAAAATAAAGCTCCACCCCCCATCTGGCTTGGGGCAGCAAAATTGGAGCAAACCAACCAGTTCCAATGACATGGACAAGAGCACAATCATGTCAGGGCTTTTATTTTGAAAACCTTGTAAACCTTGATTTTCCATCTCTGCTATCACAGCAGTGGTTAACATGCTGTGAAACTGATGGAGGCTGAAACATACTATTTTGTGCTTGGGTAAAGCGAGGGTATCTATCAGTAGGTTTTACAGGACACACTGTTTGGGGTGAAGATGGATAAGCCATAGCAACTGTTGTTGATGAAGACGTCTCATAGAAATTAGAGGTTTGGTGGGTGTTCGTGTGTGGGCCAGTAGATTAGACACACTAACTGGTGTGCAAGTCAATCAGGACCCATCTGTTCGACATTCGTTCTATGTTGTAACTGATGTCGAGTTGGAGCGTGGAAGAGTTTGGGTGGAGGATGAGGACATTGTAACATTGTAAATATTCCGTAAATACACTCAAATATGATTGATTGCCTGGATAATTTTTCATCTCATCACTATGGATCTTGTGATGTTTTTTTTATGTTATATAATCAACTCAAACTGGAAACATGAAGATTGTAGCCAGTAGCATTTGAAACATATACCATACATAAACAAAAAGAAATCAGTGAAAATGAAAAAATGTACTGCCTGTGTTTAAAACATTGTTATACCACAGCATCATAATTATTTTATCCTGATTGGTCCATAACGTTCCAAGGGTGTGGATTCTTTTTAAATAAAGGGATGACTCTGCCTTTCAACAGTTCCAAATCAATGCAAATCCAACATTTACAACAACGGTCAAATACAACTATACACCAGATGTTTCCTTGACAACGGCAAAACAATATGCTCAAAGCATTGCAGAATAATATTAAAATTGTGGCTGATAAAATCGATGATGAAAAACCAATAACGGTATATATGAAATTAACTAATATCTAATCATTATTAGAAACTGTGGTTTAAGCTGAATGAATCACTGAGGTGTCCCGTTATTTGAAAATAATGTTTTTAGGCTAGGTCGTGGTTTATTCCTTATTTCAATGTGCCATGCATTAAAACAGGCAGAGCGGTCTGAAGTCATACGGAATGATGGTTAACTACAACTGGTTGCGATAACGTCAGCGGCTCTATAACATGCTGCAATTCCATACGCTTTGACTCTGCTTGTATTGATTTACGACTGAAGAGTCTGAAGTTTCATCATCACAGTGAAACTACCTGAGAGACTCTTCAAGTTTGGCCGTCATCTTCTTCGCCTCTGTTCTCTCCTTCTCCGCCTTGCTCAGAGTAGACATAACCTACGATGAGGGGGCAGAGAGAGAGAGAGAGAGAGGGAGAGAGAGAGAGAGAGAGAGAGAGAGAGAGAGAGAGAGAGAGAGAGAGAGAGAGAGAGAGAGAGAGAGAGAGAGAGAGAGACCAAGATATAGAGACAGAGTTAGACAAAGGTAGAACAAGAGATATAGAGATATATAGAGAGATATTAAGAGGTAGGGAAAGGTAGAACGCGATAAAGAGGTAGAACAAAAGACAGAGTAGTAGAACAAGAGAGAAAAAGAGAGTGAAAAGGATAGATGGATAGATAAATAGAGAGTTGGATAGAGATATAACAAGAGATGGAGACAAAGGTAGAACAGGAAATAGAGATAGAAAGCAAACAAGGTAGAACAAGAGATGGATGGTAGGAGAAGTGATAGATAGAGAATGAGAAGTAGAACAAGAGAAAGAGAGCGAGAGATACGACAAGATGGAGACCAGTTAGAGTGTGCGAGTGTGAGAAGACACACAATGCAACACCAGCCATCCCTCCCCTCTATGTCCCGTCCCCATCCACCTGGTCCAGGGTCTTCTCCTGTTCTACCGGCCCATCAGACTCATCTGGATCTACCCAAGGCATGGGCCTCTCTCTCTAGTGCTCTAGTCCTTTACCCTCCGTATGGGGCCCCTCGCATGTACACATACTGTATGTCCCTACCGGGGGCTCCGTACACGTGGATCTGCTTTACAGCTGCTCAGGAATCTTTACAGCGGGGGGAGGAGGAGGGGGGTATACAGGATAATACATGGCCCATTCTTTACTATCAGATCTCATCTTCTTTCACCTTGCTAATGATAGTTTGGGTGGGTGGGGGGGGTGATGCAATTGGTAGCACGATGTGCCCTAATGCAAAGTAATATTCACACAATATGAGTTCAAAGATGTGGCAGAGATATAAGGAGAGTATTAAACTACTGCTGGGACATCAAAAGACATACAGTCAGTATAAATGAAATGCCCTCTGACCCTGATGAAAGAGCCCAGAGGCCTGCTAGTGATCCACAGGTGTACAGGGGGCTAGAGGGCCCCGTAGCCTGTGGTACAGATGTTCCCGTCTGCCTTCAACACACACATACACACACTCACACACACATACACATACACACACACAGTGTCTTTGATGATGATGACCCAGGTGGTGCTTGTACAATCTTAAAGTTTAGGTTCTGAAAGGTCTGGTCTGGTCTAGTTGGGTATGGTCAAGCCTACTCTCATTAGGAATGGCCTATGTAATCTATACTTTATGACAGCCTTTGAAGATGGATGCTTTTAAATGGAGAGGACCATGTGTAGGGACAATTAGGTGCATAGCCATGTTCTAGTAGTGCTAGTCCACACTTTTTAGATCAGGCATGTGTTTGCGTGACATTACGGTCCACATGGCAGCATCGTATCTGGTCCCCCGCTTTAATGACACTGTCCCTTTAACGAGATCTAGGCCACTCCTTACTATCCAGCTCTTTAGAAG
>JACYXH010000619.1:75000-155856 GCA_026745465.1 Lota lota | reverse complement strand
ATGTGTGCGTAATGAAGTTAATATTACAATGGTTTGTCCTCGTTCTGAGTGAAAGGTTGCTGTTTGCAAGTCAAGTCTCAAGTCTCTTATGGTTAGAAAGTTTTTTTTTATTGAGGACTGATACTGATTATGTAAATCCCTGTAGGCAAACATGTTGGGAAACTACAAATACGAAGCACTCTGATGGAGGAGGAAGGGAGACGAAGTGAGTGATAGCGAGAGGGGAGGGAGGTTAATATATGGACATATATTTGCATTTGGTGGAGGCATCTTAAAACACTGAGTGTGTCACGGCTTGTGCAGGGAGGTGAACCCAAATGCAGACATCAGACTCAGGCAGACATAAACAAACCTACAACAAACAAGGAACCAACAAACTGGGGCAGAAACTAGGGGACGTGTGTGTGCATGTGCGTGTGTGTGTGTGTGTGTGTGTGTGTGTGTGTGTTGTGTGTGTGTGTGTGTGTGTGTGTGTGTCAATACATTTATATATTTGCATTTGGTCGAGGCATCTTAAAACACAGAGTGTGTCAAAGCTTGAGCAGGGAGGTGAACTGTTGGATGTGAGCTAATGTTGGATGACTCTAACAACCTCCCCCATGACAGAGGGACCTTGACCCCATGACCCTAGACTCTGGCTCTATGATGCTAGGCTATCCTCTGAACCCTGAGGTCAAGAGACTTAGGCCCAATCCCAGTTCACTCCTTGCCCCTACCACGTAGTACACACACACACACACACAACACACACACACACACACACACACACACACACAAGTAATAAAATCTAGTTGGATTTGTAACTAAATAAAATACCTAGGGGTGGGTTAACCTACGTTTGAAAATAAATTCACATTTTTGCGTTTCATAATATTATGTTTATGTGGGTCACAAATGCAGCTTAATAATCATGTCTATATTGATGCAACACACACACACCCACAAGCACACACACATACACACACACACACACACACACCAAACTTCCTACTCTGACTGAATCCGCTGTCTGCTGCTCTCATAGCTCTGCTGCTCGTGTGTGCACTGTGCTGGTTTGGTGTTGGTATGGTTTTGGGGTGGGGTTAAGGTGGTGTTGGTGTTGGGGTGATGTTGGTGTTGTGGTGGTGTTAGGGTGCTGTTTGGGATGGGGTGGTGGTGTTGGGGTGGTGTGGGGGTGTTGTTGGTGTTGGGGTGAGGGTGATGTTGAAGTGGTTTTGGTGTTGGGGTGGTGTTTTGGTGGAGTTAGGGTGTTGTTGGGGTGATGTTGGTGTTAGGGTGTGGGTGGTGTTGAAGTGGTGTTGATGTTGGGGTGGTGTTGTTGTGGCGTTGGGGTGGTGTTAGTGTTGGGGTGGTGAGGTGTTGGGGTAGTTTTGGGGTGGTGTTGGTGTTGGGGTGGTGTTTATGTTGGGATGGTGATGGGGTTGGGGTGGTGTTGGGGTGATATATGTGTTTGTGTGGTGTGGTGTAGGGGTGGTGTTGGTGTTGGGGTGGTGTTGGTGTTTGTGTTGGGGTGGTGTTGGTGTTGGGTTGGTGTTGGGGTGGTGTTGGTGTTGTGTTTGGTTGGGGTTTGGGGTGTGTTGGTGTTGGGGTGGTGTTGGGGTGGTGTTGGGGTGGTGTTGGTGTTGGGGTGGTGTTACGTTGGGGCAGTGTTGGGGTGGTGTTGGTGTTAGGGTGGTGTTGGGGTGGTGTTGGTGTTGGGGTGGTGGTATGGTGGTGTTGGGGAGGTGTTGGTGTTGGGGTGGTGTTGGTGTTGGTGTTGGGGTGGTGTTGGGGTGGTGTTGGGGTGGTGTTACGTTGGGGTAGTGTTGGGGTGGTGTTGGTGTTAGGGTGGTGTTGGGGTGGAGGTGAGGTGGTGTTGGTGTTAGGGTGGTGTCGTTGTTGGGGTGGTGTGGTGTTGGGGTGGTGTTGGTGTTGGGGTGGTGTTGGTGTTTGTGTTGGGGTGGTGTTGGTGTTGGGTTGGTGTTGGGTTGGTGTTGGTGTTTGTGTTTGGTTGGGGTTTGGGGTGTGTTGGTGTTGGTGGTGTTGGTGTTGGTGTTGGGTTGGTGTTGGGGTGGAGTAGGGTGGTGTTGGGGTGGTGTTGGTGTTGGGGTGGTGGTATGGTGGCGTTGGGGTGGTGTTGGTGTTGGGGTGGTGTTGGGGTTTGGGGTCTGTTGGTGTTAGGGTGGTGTTGGGGTGGAGTTGAGGTGGTGTTGGTTTTAGGGTGGTGTCGGTGTTGGGGTGGTGGTATGGTGGCGTTGGGGTGGTGTTGGTGTTGGGGTGGTGTTGGGGTTTGGGGTCTGTTGGTGTTAGGGTGGTGTTGGGGTGGAGTTGAGGTGGTGTTGGTTTTAGGGTGGTGTCGGTGTTGGGGTGGTGTGGTGTTGGGGTGGTGTTGGGGTGGTGGTGTTGGGGTTGGGGTGGTGTTGGGGTGGAGTTTGGTTGGTGTTGTGGTTGGGGTGGTGTTGGGGTGGGGTTGGGGTTGGGGTGGTTTTGGGGTGGTTTTGGTTTTGGGGTGGTGTTGGTGTTGGGGTGGACTTTGGGTGGTGTTGGGGTGGTGTTGGTGTTGCGGTGGTGTTACGTTGGGGTAGTGTTGGGACGGTGTTGGGTTGGTGTTGTGGTTGGGCTGGTGTTGGGGTGGGGTTGGGGTTGGGGTGGTTTTGGGGTGGTGTTGGGGTGGTGTTGGTTTTGGGGTGGTGTTGGTGTTGGGGTGGGGGTGGTGTTGAGGTGGTGTTGTGTTGGGGTGGTATTGTGTTGGGGTGGCGTTGGTGTTGGCTGGAATTTGGGTGGTGTTATGGTGGTGTTAGGGTGGTGTTGGTGTTAGAGTGGTGTCCTGGTGGTGTTTGTTTAGGGATGGTGTTGGTGGTGTTGGGTGGTATTGGGGTTAGGGTTAGGGTTAGTACGGATAGTAGTACGGATAGTAGTTGGATATGTACTATTTGTGTTGAAAATTGTGGGTGACCTATAGGTCACCGACACTTGGCAGTAAGCTAGGGCCCCGGGGTCTTTTGTATATGAAAGAGGACCTCGACTACATGGAAGGTTATTAATGTTGTGCTTCTAGCCCAACCGGAAGGTATTTAAACGGCCGCGTCAGAGGCCTACACAACAGGCTCCTATGGAAGGCCCTAGAATGACTTTGCATAAAGCTAGAGCCCTGTGGTCTTTTCCATAGTTAAGGGGACCTCCACCACATGTGAGATTATCAATTTGATCAATTTTGATTTACAAATACGAAGGAGGGAGGGAGAGAGAGAGAGAGAGAGGGAGAGAGAGAGAGAGAGAGAGAGAGAGAGAGAGAGAGAGAGAGAGAGAGAGAGAGAGAGAGAGAGAGAGAGAGAGAGAGAGAGAGAGAGAGAGAGACAGAGAGAGAGAGAGAGAGGTGTATATTTGCATTTGGTCGATGCATCTTAAAACACTGAGTGTGTCATGGCTTGTGCAGGGAGGTGAACCCAGGTGCAGACATGCAGAACCCCCCCAGGCAGACTGGGGCAGAAACTAGGTAATTTAAATACATGAGTGTGTGTGTGTGTGTGTGTGTGTGTGTGTGTGTGTGTGTGTGTGTGTGTGTGTGTGTGTGTGTGTGTGTGTTTTACGTGGGTAAATTACAGCTCAGACATTTGAATAATGACAGCATTACATTGTTGCATGGTTTCTTGGTGTTGATGTGTGTCTGTGCGGGTGTATGTGTGTCCAGTGATGTGTGTATGATGATTTGAAGATCACTGACAATCTTCATTGGATAAAATCAGTAAAACAATGTCAATTAAAAATGCATTTAATGTGAATATGGTCAAAGTTAGTGCATATGATGATTTTGGTACAATAAATGTAGGCTACTGATAACAAAACAAACACACTGCATCCATTTGAACAAACAACAAATATTTATGATATGATGTGTGCGTAAGGAAGTTAATATTACAATGGTTAGTCCTCGTTCTGAATGAAAGGTTGCTGTTTGCAAGTCCAAGTCAAGTCTCAAGACTCTTATGGTTAGAATATTTTTTTATTCATGACAGATACTGATTATGTAAATCCCTGTAGTCAAACATGTTGGGGAATTTACAAATACAAAATACTCTGATAGAGGAGGAAGGGAGACGAAGCGAGCGATAGCGAGAGGGGAGTGAGGTTAATATAAGGATATATATTTGCATTTGGTGGAGGCATCTTAAAACACTGAGTGCGTCAGAAACAAACCTACAACAAACAAGGAACTAGAGGAGCTAGAGAACTTCCAATACATGGAACACAGGTGACCAGAATTACTAATTAACACAGACATTACACTAACGACACAGGAAATACATGTAGTGAGGTTACAGCACCTCACTACAGTGCTGGTGTTGGTGTTGGGGTGGTGTTGGGGTGTTGGGGTTTGGGGTCTGTTGGTGTTAGGGTGGTGTTGGGGTGGAGTTGAAGTGGTGTTGGTTTTAGGGTGGTGTCGGTGTTGGGGTGGTGGTGTTGGGGTGGTGTTGGGGTGGTGGTGTTGGGGTTGGGGTGGTGTTGGGGTGGAGTTTGGTTGGTGTTGTGGTTGGCGTGGTGTTGGGTGGGGTTGGGGTTGGGGTGGTTTTGGGGTGGTGTTGGTTTTGGGGTGGTGTTGGGGGTGTTGGTGTGGGGTGGACTTGGGTGTGGTGTTGGGTGGTGTTGGTGTTGGGGTGGTGTTACGTTGGGGTAGTGTTGGGGTGGTGTTGGGTTGGTGTTGTGGGTTGGTGTTGGTGGTGGGGTGGGGTTGGGGTTGGGGTGGTGTTGGGGTGGGTGTTGGGCTGGTGGTGTTGGGGTTGGGGTGGTGTTGGGGTGGTGTTGGGGTGGTGTTGGTTTTGGGGTGGTGTTGGTGTTGGGGTGGGGGTGATGTTGAAGTGGTGTTGTGTTGGGGTGGTGTTGTGTTGGGGTGATGTTGGTGTTGGGTGGAATTGGGGTGGTGTTGGGGTGGTGTTAGGGTGGTGTTGGTGTTAGAGTGGTGTCCGGGTGGTGTTTGTTTAGGGATGGTGTTGGTGGTGTCGGGTGGTATTGGGGTTAGGGTTAGGGTTAGTACGTATAGTAGTACGGATAGTAGTTGGATATGTACTATTTGTGTTGAAAATTGTGGGTGACCTATAGGTCACCGACACTTGGCAGTAAGCTAGGGCCCCGGGGTCTTTTGTATATGAAAGAGGACCTCGACTACATGGAAGGTTATTAATGTTGTGCTTCTAGCCCAACCGGAAGGTATTTAAACGGCCGCGTCAGAGGCCTACACAGTACGCTCCTATGGAAGGCCCTAGAATGACTTTGCATAAAGCTAGAGCCCTGTGGTCTTTTCCATAGTTAAGGGGACCTCCACCACATGTGAGATTATCAATCTGATGAATGTAGCCCAACAGGAAGTGAGTCACCCGAGCACGTGTACATTTGTCCCATTGAAAAGAATGGGATATAAATATTGTTCATAAAACATCAGAGGAATGAGATATCAACTCGGGCCTGTGGTCGGTCGACCCGGGGGGGGGGGGGGGGGGGGGGGGGGGGCAGGGATGACTGCCTGAAAATGTCAAGCATCTAGGCCCAAAGGGGGCCGCGCACCGGGCCTGTTACCTCTCCCCCTGTTATTTGACCTTTGCGGCGCCGGGGGTCAAAGGGCCCTGGTGCGGCCCCGAGGTCGCAGGGGGCCGGGATTCGGACAGAGTATACTGGAGGGGCCCTAATATGAGCGTGTCGAGTCTCGGCTCGGTGCGACCTTCCCCTTCTCCGGGAAGTGACCTAACGAACACCATCAAACTCTCCCATTCAAACCAATAGGAGAAATGGAGAGTTGCTCAAAGGTCAAATCAGCTCAGTAAAAAGAGATAGGAACTCGGGCCTGTGGTTGGTCGACCTGGGGGGGGGGGGGCAAGGATGACTGTCTCTAAATTACAAGCGTCTCGGCCTAATGGGGGCCGGGCCTCCTAATGTCTCCCCCTTCCATTTGACCTTTGCTGCGTCGGGGTACAAAGGGCTGCGGTGCGGCCCCCCGAGGTCGCAGAGGGCCGGTATTCGGAGAGGATGTATACGCGGGGCCCCGTGATAAGCGATTAGAATCCCGGGTCGGTGCGACCTTCCGTTCTCCGGGTCGGACGCACGCGCACGCTCTCTCTCCATCTCTCTCAATTCAACTGTTTGTGTCAACGTGTGTCTCCATCAAATGGTTTATTGATTAAAAAGTAATGTGTTCATCACCCTGAACACACTAACCCTGCTTCTGTTTGGTGAACTGATGCTTACATTAAGAGGAGGCCTCCACCACATGTAATATTATCAATCTTGTGGCTTTAGCCCAACACTAAGTGATTAAAATTGGTACATCAGAGGTCATCAGAAGATAAATTAATAGACACAATGACTTTGTAATAAGGTGGGGGTGGGGGGGGGGGGGGATTCTATATGACTCTGGCTATTGAAATATACTATTTAGCCATGTGTAGGTTTCTACAACGATCGTTCGTACATTCGGGAAATACTGACACCGGTGGCCGAGTAAATTACTACACATGGCGTGGTCCAAAAACGTTAGTGTTGGGGTGGTGTTGGTGTGGTGTGTGGTGTTTGGGTGGTGTTGGTGTTGGGGTGGTGTTAATGTGGGGGTTGTGTGGACTTTGGGGTGGTGTTGGGGGGGTGTTGGTGTTGGGATGGTGTTAATGTTGTGGTGGTGGTGGGGTGGAGTTGGGGTAGTGTTGCTGTTGGGGTGGTATTGGGGAGGTGTTGGTGTTGGGTGGAGTATGGGTGGTTTTGGTGTTGGGGTTGTATGGTGTTTGAGTGGTGTTGGGGTGGTGCTGGTGATGGGTTAGTGCTGGGGATGGGTTATTGTTGGTGTTGGGGTGGTGTTGGGGTGGTGTTTGGGTGGTGTTGGGGTTGTGTTGGTGTTGCGTTGGTGATGGGGTTGGGGTTGTGTTGGGGTGGTCTTGGGGTGTAGTTGAGGTGGTGTTGGGTGGTGTTGGGGTGGTGTTTGGGTGGTGTTGGTGTTGGGGTGGAGTTAGGGTGGTGTTGGGGTGGTGTTGGTGTTGGGGTTGTTTTGAAATGATGTTGGGGTTGGGGTGGTTTTGGGGTGGTGTTGGTGTTGGGGTGGTGTTGGGGTGGAGTTAGGGTGGTGTTGGGTTAGTGTTGGTGTTGGGGTTGTTTTGAAATGATGTTGGGGTTGGGGTGGTTTTGGGGTGGTGTTGGGTTAGTGTTGGTGTTGGGGTGGTGTTGGGGTGGAGTTAGGGTGGTGTTGGGGTGGTGTCGGGGTGGTGTTGGGGTGATGTTGGGGTGGTAATGGGGTGGTGTTGGTTTTTGGGTGGTGTTGGTGTTGGGTTTGTATTGGTGTTGGGGTGGTGTTGGGGTGGTGTTGGTGTTGGGGTGGTGTTGGTGTTGGGGTGGTGTTGGGGTGGTGTTGGGGTTTAGTTGGTGTTGGGGTGGTGTTGGTGTTGGGGTTTAGTTGGTGTTGGGGTGGTGTTGGGGTTGTGTTGGGGTTGTGTTTGTGTTGGGGTGGTGTTGGGGTGGTGTTGGGGTGGTGTTGGGGTGGTGTTGGTGTATGTTGGTGTCGGGGTGGTGTTGGGGTTTAGTTGGTGTTGGGGTGGTGTTGGTGTTGGGGTTGTGTTGGGGTTGTGTTTGTGTTGGGGTGTTGTTGGGGTGTTGGTGTATGTTGGTGTCGGGGTGGTGTCGGGGTGGTGTTGGAATTGTGTTGGTGTTGGGGTGGTGTTGGGGTGGTGTTGGTGTTGGGGTGGTGTTGGTGTTGGTGTTGGGGTGGTGTTGGGCTGGTGTTGGGGTGGTGTTGGGGTTGTGTTGGTGTTGGGGTGGTGTTGGGGTGGTGTTGGTGTTGGGGTGGTGTTGGGTGGTGTTGGGGTGGTGTTGGTGTTGGGGTGGTGTTGGTGTTGGGGTGGTGTTGGGGTGGTGTTGGTGTTGGGGTGGTGTTGGGGTGGTGTTGGTTTTGGGGTTGTTTTGAAATGATGTTGGTGTTGGGCTGGTATTGGGGTGGTGTTGGTGTTGGGGTGGTGTTTATGTTGGGGTGGTGTGGTGTTGGGGTGGGGTTGGTGTTGGGGTGGTGTCGGGATGGTAATGGGGTGGTGTTGGTGTTGGGGTGGTGTTGGTTTTGGGGTGGTGTTGGTGTTGGGGTGGTGTTGGTTTTGGGGTGGTGTTGGTGTTGGGGTGGTGTTGGGGTGGTGTTGGGTTTGTATTAGTGTTGGGGTGGTGTTGGTTTTGGGGTTGTGTTGGAGATGTGTTGGTGTTGGGGTGGTGTTGGGGTGGTGTTGGTGTAGGGGTGGTGTTGGGGTGATGTTGGTGTTGGGGTGGTGTTGGTGTTGGGGTTGTGTTGCGGTGGAGTTGGGGTGGTGTTTGGGTGGTGTTGGGGTGGATTCGGGGTTGGGGTGGTGTTGGGGTGGTGTGGTGTTGGGGTTGCTTTGGGGTGTTGCGCTGGTGTTGGGGTGGTGTCGGGGTGGTTTTTGGGTTGATTTGTTGTTTGGGTGGTGTTGAGGTGGTGTTGGTGTATGTTGGTGTCGGGGTGGGGTTGGGGTGGTGTTGGTATGGTGTTGGGGTTGTGTTTGTGTTGGGGTGGTGTTGGTGTTGGGGTGGTGTTGGTGTATGTTGGTGTCGGGGTGGGGTTGGGGTGGTGTTGGGGTGGCGTTGGTGTTGTGTTGGTGTTTGGGTGGTTTTGGGGTGGTGTTGGGGTTGTGTTTGTGTTGGGATGGTGTTGGTATGGTGTTGGTGTTGTGTTGGTGTTTGGGTGGTTTTGGGGTGGTGTTGGTGTTGTGTTGGTGTTTGGGTGGTGTTGGGGTGGTGTTGGTGTTGTGTTGGTGTTGGGGTGGTGTTGGTGTTGGTGTTGGGGTGGTGTTGGGGTGTTGTTGGGGTGGTGTTGGTGTTGGGGTGGTGTTGGGGTGGTGTTGGTGTTTGGGTGGTTTTGGGGTGGTGTTGGTGTTGTGTTGGTGTTTGGGTGGTGTTGGTATGGTGTTGGGGTTGTGTTTGTGTTGGGGTGGTGTTGGGGTGTTGTTGGGGTGGTGTTTGTGTTGGGGTGGTGTTGGGGTTGTGTTAGTGTTGGGGTGGTGTTGGTGTTGGGGTGGTGTTGGGGTGAAGTTGGTGTGGTGTTGGGGTTGTGTTTGTGTTGGGGTGGTGTTGGTGTTTGGGTGGTGTTGGGGTGGTGTTGGGGTTGTGTTTGTGTTGGGGTGGGTTTGGGGTTGTGTTGGGGTTGTGTTTGTGTTGGGGTGAAGTTGGTGTGGTGTTGGGGTTGTGTTTGTGTTGGGGTGGTGTTGGGGTTGTGTTTGTGTTGGGGTTGTGTTTGTGTTGGGGTGGTGTTGGGGTGGTGTTGGTGTTGGGGTGGTGTTGTTTAGGCGTAGGTGTAAAGGTCTTTGTGTTGTCTGTGTTTATAGGTGTTTGGTTCTCCTTACCAGAGAGTGGCTCCGACAGGAAGTCGAGCCAAGACGCACATCCTGCCGGGACGGAACACTTCCTGGTCCACACTACACACGAGTTACCACGCCTCTGCCTCCTAAACACACACACATATACACACATATGGTGTGTGTGTATATGTGTGTATATGTGTGTGTGTGTGTGTGTGTGTGTGTGTGTGTGTGTGTGTTTGTGTGTTGGTGAATGTATGTGTGTGTGTATATGTGTGTGTGTGTGTGTGTGTGTTTGTGTGTTGGTGAATGTATGTGTGTGTATATGTGTGTATATATGTGTGTGTGTGTGTGTTTGTGTGTTGGTGAATGTATGTGTGTGTGTGTGTGTGTGTGTGTGTGTGTGTGTGTGTCCTAGCTAGTCTAACTAGTTTCAGTCACTAAGCATGTTACTGAAACTTAAATAATTTGCCCTGACCTCAAAAACCTTAAAGAATACAACAAAGAACGAAAAATGAAGTGATGAATGAAACGGGAAGTGATTGGTTATCGACCAGACATGTGACTTAAGAGCCAAGAGAAGATCGTCATAGCAACGGCCACTCACTGAAACAGCTCCTTGATGGACGTCTGTATCTGAGGTGACGAGGCCGACGCTGACCTGGAAGCAAAACATTCACATCTGAGATGACCCCTACCTGCTCCTTAATGACCTGTCTCTGTACTGTCTAACCCCTACCTGCTCCTTAATGACCTGTCTCTGTACTGTCTAACCCCTACCTGTTCCTTAATGACCTGTCTCTGTACTGTCTAACCCCTACCTGCTCCTTAATGACCTGTCTCTGTACTGTCTAACCCCTACCTGCTCCTTAATGACCTGTCTCTGAACTGTAACACCTACCTGATCCTTAATGACCTGTCTCTGTACTGTCTAACCCCTACCTGCTCCTTAATCACCTGTTTCTGTACTGTCTAACCCCTACCTGCTCCTTAATGACCTGTCTCTGTACTGTCTAACCCCTACCTGTTCCTTAATGACCTGTCTCTGTACTGTCTAACCCCTACCTGCTCCTTAATGACCTGTCTCTGTACTGTCTAACCCCTACCTGCTCCTTAATGACCTGTCTCTGAACTGTAACACCTACCTGATCCTTAATGACCTGTCTCTGTACTGTCTAACCCCTACCTGCTCCTTAATCACCTGTTTCTGTACTGTCTAACCCCTACCTGCTCCTTAATGACCTGTCTCTGTACTGTCTAACCCCTACCTGCTCCTTAATGACCTGTCTCTGTACTGTCTAACCCCTACCTGCTCCTTAATGACCTGTCTCTGTACTGTCTAACCCCTACCTGCTCCTTAATGACCTGTCTCTGTACTGTCTAACCCCTACCTGATCCTTAATGACCTGTCTCTGTACTGTCTAACCCCTACCTGCTCCTTAATGACCTGTCTCTGTACTGTCTAACCCCTACCTGGTCCTTAATGACCTGTCTCTGTACTGTCTAACCCCTACCTGCTCCTTAATGACCTGTCTCTGTACTGTCTAACCCCATACCTGCTCCTTAATGACCTGTCTCTGTACTGTCTAACCCCTACCTGCTCCTTAATGACCTGTCTCTGTACTGTGTAACCCCTACCTGCTACTTAATGACCTGTCTCTGTACTGTCTAACCCCCACCTGCTCCTTAATGACCTGTCTCTGTACTGTCTAACCCCTACATGCTCCTTAATGACCTGTCTCTGTACTGTCTAACCCCTACCTGCTCCTTAATGACCTGTCTCTGTACTGTCTAACCCCTACCTGCTCCTTAATGACCTGTATCTGTACTGTCTAACCCCTACCTGCTCCTTAATGACCTGTATCTGTACTGTCTAACCCCTACCTGCTCCTTAATGACCTGTCTCTGTACTGTCTAATCCCTACCTGCTCCTTACTGACCTGTCTTTTAACTGTCTAACCCCTACCTGCTCCTTACTGACCAGTCTATATATTGTCTATCTTGCTCCTTACTGACCTGTCTCTGTACTGTCTAACCCCTACCTGCTCCTTAATGACCTGTCTCTGTACTGTCTAATCCCTACCTGCTCCTTACTGACCTGTCTTTTAACTGTCTAACCCCTACCTGCTCCTTACTGACCAGTCTATATATTGTCTATCTTGCTCCTTAATGACCTGTCTCTGTAGTGTCTAACCCCTACCTGCTCCTTAATGACCTGTCTCTGTACTGTCTAACCCCTACATGCTCCTTAATGACCTGTCTCTGTACTGTCTAACCCCTACCTGCTCCTTAATGACCTGTCTCTGTACTGTCTAACCCCTACCTGCTCCTTAATGACCTGTCTCTGTACTGTCTAACCCCTACCTGCTCCTTAATGACCTGTCTCTGTACTGTCTAACCCCTACCTGCTCCTTAATGACCTGTCTCTGTACTGTCTAACCCCTACCTGCTCCTCAGTGACCTGTCTCTGTACTGTCTAACCCCTACCTGCTCCTTAATGACCTGTCTCTGTACTGTCTAACCCTACCTGCTCCTTAACGACCTGTCTCTGTACTGTCTAACCCCTACCTGCTCCTTAATGACCTGTCTCTGTACTGTCTAACCCCTACCTGCTCCTTAATGACCTGTATCTGTACTGTCTAACCCCTACCTGATCCTTAATGACCTGTCTCTGTACTGTCTAACACAAACACCACCCCAACATCACCCCAACACCAACACAACCCCAACCACCCAGACACCACCCAAACACCAACACCACCCCAACATCAACCCAACACCAACAACACCCCAACACGACCCCAACACAACCCCAACACCAATACCACCCCAACACCACCCCAACACCAACACCACCCCAACACTAACACCACCCTAACACCACCCCAACACCAACACCAACCCAACCCCAACACCACCCCAAAACCACCCCAACACCACACCACCCCAACACCACCCCAAAACCAACCCCTCCCCAACACCAACCCAAAACCAACTCCTCCCCAACACCACCCCAACCCCAACATCCTTAGACATGGTTAAAGGTATAATGTAACATTTCAACATTCAATTTCCTAAAAACATGTGTAACTTAAATACCTACACTTAAGCATCTAACCTACTAAAATAAGCAATTTATCAAATGTAATTCTGAAAGCCAAAGTAGCTTGTAGCTACTCACACTACTGCTACTAATCCTAGAAATGCTTGAAAACTGCATCTTGTTGTGTTGTTACTGGAACTCGTTTTAAATAAGCCACTATTCTGAACATATTAGACATCTTTGAACATTAAATAAATTATAGTCTAGGGTGGTGGTTTGCCACTGCTGGCACTATTATCATGCTGATAATATAATAAACAGACTTCCCTTTGATTTGTTGAGATGTCAATGAGTTGTTTTAATTACTAGCTAGGGCCTTGTCCTTCTCTGTCTGCCTCTGTACCTTCCTCTGCAATTTGATATGCAAATATATTAAATGGGAGAGAAATACATGGTGGTATTTCTTCCTCCATGTATTCATTATAAATTGCAAATGAGTACCATTTTACTTTTCAAATTAGGCGTAATTCTAAGTAAAACATTTATTTTTCAAACTTCAGTTTTGATTAACATGTTCAGGCTGAATACACTTGTCCTCATGAGTAAAAGAGATATCACATGTGTATCTTACTTAAAAATGATTATGACCCCACTGCTACGTACCTTGCCCTGACGTCCGTCTCTACAGATCACTTTGCGCCGGCTTGAACAGGGGCATGTGAAGAGCAATGGATATGTGCTAACATTATTTGACTAGACTATTAGGTATGGCACCAAGTATACTGACGACCTGACCGTGGCATTGCTCATTTTACTGTCCACCCTCCTTGACGCGTATGCAGCGAGCCATTAGCCAAATGAAATGCCTCACACTTTGTGTGAGACACGTCAACACGTTGCACAAAGGATGAAGGGACACCTATGTGTTATATACCCTTAAATTCAGTTTCACATGGACAGGGCGAAGCCATTGTTATGTCTGACACTTCACCATATGGTACCTTTGGGAGTTGTGCTTAATCTTACATTTTATTAAATCAGTTAACGATAATCATGAGGCTGTTTTGGTGCCCCGCCTGCACTTCCTTCATTGAAGGACAGTGGCTATTTGCAAACATTATTTGAATAGACTATTAGGTATGGCACTATGTATACTGGCGACCGGATCGTGGCATTGCTCAATTTACTGTCTGAGCCCCGGACGCGTCTGCCTCACACTTTGTGTCTCACACTTTCTGTGAGACTCGTCAATGTGTTGTAAGAACCCTAATATTTGCAAAGAAGAGCCTTTGGATTACTTAAGTATTTTCAAGTTTATCTTGTGTTGATCCTAGATTCAGACGCTTCATTCATACAGAAGGACCTACAGACTCTGCCGGTGAGTACCATCTTCAAGTCAGAGAGACAAAACTATTTTAGGATTTTATGGTATTACTCTGTAATGGTAGACTCCTCATTTCTGGACACCTAAGATGAATGTAATTTGTGTATTACTTATAGCTCCATCTCAAATTATCTATTCGTTTTCACTTTTAATAGAATGTAGAATGTATATTTTCAGATATTCTTACAGATGTACAAAATATATAACATAGGTCTCGTCGTATTAAGATAATTCAATGATGATGATGGTTAATTCTAACCATTTAACCAGCTAAAATAATCAATTCATCAAACGTAATTTAGAAAGCCAAAGTGTGAGTAGCTCACTTTGAAAGTCTTTGAAAAACCTAGGCTCCTAGAAATGCTTGTACTTATACACATGGTATCGTCAGGGCGTATCCCTTTAATGGTACCACTAAAACACATTGTCTAGGGTCATGGTTTGCCACTGCTGGCACTATTATCATGCTGATAATGTAATAAACAGACTTCCCTTTGATTTGTTGAGATGTCACTGAGCTGTTTCAATTACTAGCTATAGCCTTCTCCTTCTATATCTGCCTCTGTACCTTCCTCTGCAATTTGATATGCAAAGAAATTTAATGTGAGAGAAATACATGGTGGTATTTCTTCCTCCATGTATTCATTATAAATTGTTAATAAGTACCATTTTAGAATTTAGAATTTAAATTGTCCAATTATGTGTAATTCTATGTAAAACATTTATTTTTCAAACGTCAGTTTTGGTTTACATGTCAGATATCAGATGTGTAACTTACTTTAAAATGATTATGGCCCCACTGCTACGTACCTCGCTCTGACGTCTGTCTCTACAGATCACTTTGCACATTTTTTTAATAGACTATTAGGTAGTAAGTATACTGGCGACCGGACCGTGGCATTGCTCATTTTAGTGTCTGAGCCCCGGACGCGTATGCCTCACACTTTGTATCTCACACTTTCTGCAAGACTCGTCAATGCGTTGTAAGAACCCTAATGTTTGCAAAGAAGAGTCTTTGGATTACTTAAGTCAATTCCAAGTTTATCTTGTGCTGATCTTAGATTCAAACGCTTAATTCATACAGAAGGACCTACTGACTCTGCCGGTGAGTACCATCTTCAAGTCAGAGAGACAAACTATTTTAGGATTTTTTTGTACTGCTCTGTAATGGTAGACTCCTCATTTTTGGACTCCTAAGATTAATGTAATATGTCAGTTACTTATGGCTTAATCTCAAAGGACCCATTTGTTTCCACTTTCAATAGAATGTTGTATGTATAATTTCATATGTATGTATGACTGTATACCTAGTAGCTAGTATAATCTATTGTCTGGGCATGTTGTTTCTCCAGAACCATGGGGTCCAGTCATCTCATCTGCAGTTTCATTGGTAGGTATTTCACACAGCACTACGGTATTTATCATTATCCAGTTCATTATATAGAATAAACATGTACCTGCTATAACTTTTGACAGTCGACCTCCTCCTATGTTATTGTGATCGTGGGCGTATGTAAGATTACTACATGAATAGTTCGAATATTTCAAAGATACAAAAGTTGCAGGATAAATGCTTGTAAAAAATAGCTGAAGTATTTATTTTATTAAGTAAATAGTATTTTCTCATCACCAGGTGTTGTGGTCCTCCTGTGGAAGTCACCTGGATTTTCAGGTATTTCTATGTGTCCCATTTAAGGGCAGATGACAAGTTATTATTATTATTATTATTATAAGTATTTCAATGTGTTTTGAACACTAGAATGCAACTTGACAAACTATTCTGTGGTTCCACTCTCCATTAAGCTGCATCCCGCATTAACCTGGCGTTGAGCGGCAAGGCTATTCAGTCTTCAACGTACCCGGGCGGGGAGGCTGAACACGCCATCGATGGGAACACCGACCCTCAAATGGAGCACAACAGCTGCACCTCTACCCAGCCACAGGCCAAACCCTGGTGGAGGCTGGAGCTGACTGGTGTGTACAGGGTGTCAGAGATCCAGGTCACTAATAGGAATTCCTTTAGAGCTATGCTCAATGGCGTGGAAATACTCATCGGGAATTCACTGGAGAACAACGGCAACGACAATCCAAGGTGAGTCACTGGTGTCACTTACCCTACTTCCACTCAATACTGTTAGACCCCCAGCCAAAACGTTCTGGGTTTGATCCCTAATGACCTCAACCTGCTTTTAACTGTCTTTGGATAAAAGTGTAAATGCCTAAATAGGATAGAATATTATACTCTCAGAAAATAAGGGAACACAACTAGTGCTCTACTAAAGTACACCTGGACACACACCAGCTTCTGGAATCTGGTCTCTGATACCTTCACCAGACTACTGTATCTTCTCTCTCTGTCTCTTTTCCTCAGGTGTGCCATCATCAACGATGACCCAAGCTGCTTGACTCAGACTGTCAAGTGTTGGGGAATGGAAGGAAGATTCATAAACTTCTACAAGAACTGGGTTCAAGGAGGCTTTGTGCAGTTATGTGAGGTCAAAGTGTACGGAGGTAGGAACCCAGTCCATCATTACATGATCATCAAAGGGGGATGGGTGTACCAGTACCACTGTTGGTCAACCATCATTGGTAAAAAGGAAAATGATGCTGGTCCTTATAGCTCAACAGGTAGAGCATGGCACTAACACTGCCAGGGTTAAGGGTTTGATTCCCAGTTGGGGCTACCTATTATTACAATGTATGCACCGGCAGTATTGTAAGACGCTTTGGGTAATAGCAACCACCAAAGCACAATCTGCATACAGTGTTTTCACCCTGTGGTGCACGTACCACTGGTGGTACACGAGGGTACTGCAGGTGTTACACGTACCACTTGTGGTACACGAGGGTACTGCAGGTGGTACACGTACCACTGGTGGTACACGAGGGTGCTGCAGGTGGTACATGGAATTTTATTTTTGAAATAGACAAATGTACAATTATATAAAAAAGTATATGTATAATTTAAAAAATATTGTAAATATTCATTAAATAAAGTATTACGGTTTGTAATTATTTTTGTTATGCTTTGTGCAGTCGCTTCTTTGCAATTCAAGGTTTTCCATTGATGTTTTGCATTGATTTGTCTTTGCTGCATAAACACAAAGGGAGCATAAACAGCATTGCTGACTTCTTATTTCCACTGTTTCTCACTGGCCATGGCCTTCTTGCAGTAATACTTGTGTATAAAGGGTTTGCTGGCACTCTTTGGTCAGCCGCTGCATTTGTATTTATCTATTTCTACTGTTTGCATCTGAGGTGGTCCACGAAAGGTCTTGATGACAACTTAGTGGTCCACCTAAAGTCAAAGGTTGGCACCACTGATCTACATGACTGTTCTGTATTGTGATATTTCACAGTGAAGTATCAAAGTAAGTTGTTTTCTGTATGGTCCAAGACACCTCATAGCCCTTCACATCAGCTGAGTTCAAGTGTGCTGAGATTGCTCAGAGAAAAGTACTGCCAAGTGTCTGAAGGTGTTGTGTAAGCAATTAAAAACATCCCACACGGATTGGTGATTTAGTGTCGCTAATGACACTTTTGTAAATGTATAAGAGTCTGCTACATGTCTTAATAGTGGGTAGGGATTGGGTGTCTGCTCAAAGATACATAAAGGGATACTTACAGGGCTGAGAGTAGAAATCCCTCACCCCCACACTGTCTTTTTGTTCCCCAGAGTTAGGGCCTCCTCCACCCTCCGTCAGCATTCAGGAGATGGGGAGGAACATCACTCTGGTGGGGAGGCGGCTGTGCTGGTCAGACGCCCTGCTCTACTGCAGAGACTTTCACTGGGACCTGCTGAGCCTCAGGGACCCAGAAGACCATGAGATGATTGATGAGCTGGTGGCTCGCGCCCCCTTCCCACTAACCAGCCACCTCTGAGTGGGCCTGCGCAGGTACTGGCCAGACCTTGGTGTCTATCAGGCAATCAAGTCTGTCCTTATGATCATCTGTCTGTCCATCACTTTGTCTTATCAACAATACCATGAAAATAACAAAAGCTAAATATTTGGCCACATTATTCTTCCTTCCACCCAGGTAACCCTTTAATCTCTTTCAATGTTGGTAGGTCACTTTTAGGAAGCTCCTGGTTTTGGATGTCCGGTGACCCGATGGACTTCGGCCAATGGGACAAAGGTTCACAACATTCCAGCCCCTGTGGGGGCGTGTCCAGTGTGGAACCTTCCAGATGGAGGCCACGCTCTTGTGAAGAACATCTTAACTTCAGCTGTTTTACAGGTTGGTGTCCAGCCTATAGAGCCATTACCAGGTCCTTATAAAGCCAAATATGCTTAACCTTCTGTAAAGGCATACACCAGTTTGAAACAATAAGAGGTTTGAGCTTCCTATTAGGGAAAATAAAAGTCCTCATATGTACTACGCTCAACCTAGGAGTATGAATAAATTAAATTAGCTCTAGGTTTTTTCAGCCACTTTCATTAACCTTCTTATATTTATATTTCCGCAGGTCCAACAGAAGGAGTGAACAAGTTGCTCTTCTATACTTCCACAAGAGAGAATCAAATTCGCTGCACCTAATTGGCCTCACTGGGGAACATAGCTGCTGATTCTGAAGAAGACCTGAGTAGTGAAGTTTCTGAATGCTGTAGCTCAGAGTGTGTCTGAGGTAGCTAACTAGTTCTGCATTCCGTTATTATGGGCATTGTGACAGGCCACATTTTGTGCTTGAATAGCATATATAATACATTTACTTTAGTTTATAATCAGTGAACTTCTTTATGAGCAGATGTAGTTGTGTCATGCATTAATCCTTTGATCTGAAATGAGGAGATTGTGAGTTCAAGATGGTTTCAAAAGACTAAATCAAGTAGTTGTTGGCTTTTATATCTCTGTCTGGCTTAGCTGATTTACAAATGATACCCACACAGTAGGGTTTTATCTTAAACTCTGATTGAGTAGGTTGTTTTAATGGAATTGAAGTGGGGGTTATATTTATGTATTGATATTGACGATGAACTTTTTCCTGATGTGAATGTGCTAGTTTGTCTTTATTTTGCATATAAATGTAACATATTTAATGTTTGTTTGCTAGTGTCATCCTAATATCACTGACCAGAAGACCAATAATCTGAATGTATAAATAGATGACATAGTTTGCCCCGCTGTAGTTATCAGATATTTAGCAGGCTAGCTTTAGTTAACAGAGTAACAAAGACAGTTCTGATTCATGGTTCTCTTGGATAAGCTGTTCAATGACCATCAACCTATCCACTTAACCTATTTGACAATATCAATGATGAAACGTGATCTCCAACCTAAACGTCAGAATAGGTTGTTTGTAGAGGTCTTTGAAAATGACCCATATGACCATTTTAGCCCCCTATCGACTGTTTGAAGAAACAGCAATACGTCACGTATGTCAAGGTTCTGCCAAAACAAAATGGATGACAATCATTATATTCACAGTGGAAAAAGCAACATTTTAAGATAGTTACGGCATTAAAATGTGCTTTGATAACATTTCTAGTGATGAATATTCATTTTAATGTTGTCATCTTCAGTCAGTGAAGATAGAGGATGTTTAGTTTGTTAGTTAATGCAACTTTTTCTATCGTTGCCATGGTGATTCATATAGATGCTGCTAACCCTGAAACCACGCAACTTGCATGTTGTTTGAATTGTTTTGCGTTGTGTAACATTAGTCATCTGGGCTGCTATGTTATGTGTGTTATTTGAAAGTCATGATATGTTATTTTATGTAACTGATGATGTTCTTTCAATAAAAACATAGATTTGACCCACGGATGACATATTTCTTCTTGGGGACGGACCAGGCCGACATGTTTTTGTGGGAAAACAGGGAGTTTATGTCCACTTTTCTTCCGCCCAAACATTTATTCCAAAGGTTAATTTTATAAAAACATGTTGTTGCACAAGATAATCATGACCAATTAATCCCGCTTTAAAGTGTTAATGCGTCAATAAAGTAAAAAGACTTTCAAAAGATTACTACAATTATCAACATGAGGGTACTAGACCTTGTTGTAGGAAATTAGATGACTGGTGGCTGGCTCGATTAAAGGCTAAGACAAATGGATATCCGTAGTTGATTTATTTCATATGCTGCAGCACATAAAAGACACAATTTCAAAGGCAACTCTGCGCAGAGCAGAGTTCTCGAGAAAAAAGCGCCCCGAAGACAGGAGGGAAGTCTTTTTATAAAGTGGGGCAAGCAACATCTCAGAAATGACACTAGATGGCGCCATTTGAATGTCTATAACAGATTTGATGCCCAATTAAAGCCGGACACCTGGTTTGGGGAGAGAGTATATATATAGTCAAGGCCAGGCACAGATACATTGTTATGGAAAAAGGAGCTTGCTCAGGAGTTTCTCATATGGGAACAGAGCACCATGTAGGAATACAGGAGAAACAGACAGCTGTGGGGAGGTAGATATTCGAAAAGGCAGATAGGTCACTATAGTGTGCACATCAAAGCTGATTAGTTTTAGCAAGCTGACCTCAGAATGGGCCTTGAGTCATTTTCCCACCACAACCTACAGGAAGTGATGCAAACACACCATTAACCCCGTTAAAGGTGTGTGCACAGAATGACTTGGGAGTAAGATAGCGACGTCTGGTCTCTTTTCTATGAATCATGGCATTAAGGTTTACTAAAATAGTAGCTAATATACTGTACATCCAGCCCTACAGGAAGTTATGTAATTAGTAGGTGACCTAGGGGTCAAGGACACTTGGGAGTGAGCAAGAGACCTGGGGTTTCTTTCATATGAAAGAGGGCCGCAAGGACAAGTAAGATAATACTGTGGGAGTGTGTGTGGAGGGTGGCTGGTTTAAGCAGCCTCACCTGGCCCGAGTCAGACTGATTGGACTCTGGGGCTGGGTGGGGCTGCACACCTGTTGTACATTGAGCAATCAGTGTGCACAGGTTAAACCAGCCACCACCAAACACACTCAGGGAGAGCTCTCCGGCATGGCAGCATGGAGCACCAGCTGCATGGCTCATTCCAGTCAACCTTCACAATAAACCGGTTTTCAACATCACCACCCTGTGTCCATTGGTTTGGAGGAGCCCGAGGAAAGTCACGTAGGTGGAGTATGGGAGCCACCTAGGTGGCGTGTAGATTGGACATTGCTACATTGGTGCCTGAACAGGGACTTCTCCAAACCGCGTTTGGACACAGGAAGGCTGTCCAGGGGTGCACTGGGCCCAGCAGCGACAACGGACAGCCTTCTCCCAACACCATCCCTCTCTCCAACGGCGCTGTGGATTCCAGCGGAGGACGGGGGAGGCAGCGCAGCAACCGCCACAGGCAACCGTCTGCAGCTAGCCACCCCGGCATCCAGCCAGCGCCGCAGCCCAACCAACTCTTCCGCCAGCCCGTCCAGACAACCCTGGGTCAGCAGCCCAGGCCTCCGAGTCTCCAGGATGGAGGGGGAGGGTGGGTTGGGGTGTCACCCTGGGGAGGTGTGGGGACTGTGGGGTTGGGGTTGTTTTTTTTTTTGGTATGGTAACCCTGGTCAGAGTCCGTTTGTATGTTTTTAGGTATGGTAACCCTGGTCAGAGTCCGTTTGTATGTTTTTAGGTATGGTAACCCTGGGTCAGAGTCCGTGAGGTATGGTAACCCTGGGTCAGAGTCCGGTTTAGGATATTTTTTTTTGGATGGGGGGTGGAGGAGGAGGGGGGGGGGGGAGTAGGTTTCAGCCGGGGATACTCCCCAGCTTCAATTGGGTGTTGGGGGTATGTGGGAGTGTGTGTGTGGATGGTGGCTGGTTTAAGCAGCCTCACCTGGGCTGAGTCAGACTGATTGGAGTCTGGGGCTGGGTGGGGCTGCACACCTGTTGCACATTGAGCAATCAGTGTGCACAGGTTAAACCAGCCACCACCACACACACTCAGGAAGAGCTCTCCGGCATGGAGCACCATCTGCATGCCTCATTATATGCAACCTTAACAATAAACCGGTTTTCAACATCACCCATCGTCCATTCGTTTGGAGGAGCCCGAGGAAAGTCACCTAGGTGGAGTATGGGAGCCACCTAGGTGGCGTGTAGTAGTGGTCATTGCTACAATGACTTTATTCAACTTAATAAAGTCAGGAGAACGCCTAACAGAAATGTCTAGGATGAGATCAGCCAATAGAATGGCCTCACTGTATTCAGAGGAATGAGGACCACCATTTAACGCCTTGTTCCCCTGATAGAAACAAAACACAAACTAAATCAACAAGTAGTCCAGCGTACCGTCTGTGGCCGTTGACCGGCACGCCCAACAGGAAGTCGCCCAATGACGTTCCGTTCCGACCGTTATGAAACAGAAGACGAGGACAACCGAAGTTCCACATTCAGTGAGCTATCTTTGGTTAAGCACACACATTATCGCAGCTGTGAGTGAGTGAGTGAGTGAGTGAGTGTGTGTGTGTGTGTGTGTGTGTGTGTGTGTAGGAGGAGGAAGGTGGAGAGGGTGGAGGACAGGTCCTTGGTGAGGTCAGGGGTGTAGTTGACCCCGGCCGAGCACGCGTTGTTGGGCTTCTTGGAGAGCATCATGGGGGCCCGCTTCTGTGGTGGAGGGGGGAGGAGGAGGAGGAGGGAGGAGCTGGAGAAGGAGGAAGTAGAAGGAGTTGGTGAGGGAGGGCGGGGGAAGAGGAGGACGAGGGAGGAGGAGGGGATGGAGGAGGATGAGGGAGGAGTTGGAGGAGGAGGAAGTAGAAGGAGGTGGTGAGGGAGGGCGGGGGAAGAGGAGGACGAGGGAGGAGGAGGGGAAGAGGAGTAGGAGGAGGAGGAGGAGGAAGGGGGAGATGCACACTACCAACCGGTCCAGCAGACTTGAAAGCGCTGCGACCCTCAGCTCATGTCCCAGGTGGAACCACTGGGAGGCTCCCACCAAGCCATGCCTTGTCCCTCCTCAGGGCTGACACCTGAAGCCTTGGCAGGAGCTTCCTCCAGGCTGCTGTGGCAACGCAACCCTGCTGTGGTCAGAGACGCCGCATCAAGTAGAGGTCATGCCTTCCAGAAGAGGATGAAGAAACACCTCGTCTGCATGGGTCTGCAATCCTAAACGTAAGGACCTCAACAAAGTAGTCATCAATATATTCCTGAGTAGCTGTGGCTCAGTGATGGGTGCTCTGAAATGTGGTCATGAAGCTTGTATCTTCAAAAGCATGCAAGAATAAAAAAAAGTAGGAAAGGGTTTGTTTAATCCATTTTTATTAGTTTTCAACTGAATTCACTGTAAGACGCTTATTGATACAAGCATTTAATAAATGACTCACTAGTAAATTGTTCTGACGACAGATGGTGACGCCTGCCCAAAGGAACAAATGAAAAACAACAACACAGAATGAAACAGGGTTTAGAGTTCAAATGTGTCTCTTTCTGTCAAGTTACCTCAGGGTGGGGCCCCATCTAAAGCTAGGGCCACACTGCCTGATTTTGATTGTTATCAAAATGAACACAAACGACTACTTCCTGTAGTCGTTTGCAATTTGATATCATTAAACTTATAAAAAACAGGAACAAGAGGAGAGGGGACAGAGAGATGGAGAGAGAAATTAACTTTAACTGAACATGTATATTGGAAGACGCAGAGCTAATGCTGTTGACAGAGACATCGATGACAGTCAGCTTCACTGTAGGAGAGAGGGAGGGAGAGGGAGGGAGGGAGAGAGGGGGAGAGAGAGGGGAGGATAGAGCGAGAGAGAAAGCGAAGGTGGGAGAGAGCGACAGGGAGAAAGAGGGAGAGGAGGGAAAGAGAATGAGGGAGAGTGTGAGAGTAAGAACGTACGTATTCTAGTGAATAATTTGTACTGACAATGTACATATTCTAATGAATACATATTGTACTGAGAACGTACCTATTCTACTGAATACATATTGTACTGAGAATGTAGCTATTCTACTGAATACATATTGTAGAGAATGTACCTATTCTACTGAATACATATTGTAGAGAATGTATCTATTATACTGTGGGAGTGTGTGTGGATGGTGGCTGGTTGAAACAGCCTCACCTGGCCCGAGTCAGACTGACTGGACTCTGGGGCTGGGTGGGGCTGCACACCTGTGCACATTGAGCAATCAGTGTGCACAGGTTAAACCAGCCACCACCACACACACTCAGGAAGAGCTCTCCGGCATGGCAGCACTAGCTTCATGCCTCATTTCATGCAACCTTTACAATAAACCAGTTAAACATCACCACCCTGTGTCCATTCGTTTGGAGGAGCCCGAGGAAAGTCACCTAGGTGGAGTATGGGAGCCACCTAGGTGGCGTGTAGTATGGACATTGCTACACTGGACTTGGACTTGGAGAGTTATTGGAAGATGGAGCCTATTGTGACGGAGAAACAGTTCCCCTGCTACACCACACAGATCCTCACAGAGCACAAGGACCAAGTGTGGTTCTGCACGTTCTCCCCCGACGGCACCAAGCTGGCCACTGGCTCCAAAGACCGGACTGTCATCGTCTGGCAAGTGGACCCGGAGACCCACCAGCTCAAGCCGCTGAAGACACTGGATTGCTACACCCACCTTACTGTCTGACCACATGATAATCAGAATAAGACTGTGATACAACATACACATTAAACCATCACAAACAAACTAAAAATATAATGTATACCAATACTGTCATAGCAACACACATTTAAATTTTTTGAGTTATTCTTATGAAAATAATATACTCATGCCCATTAACTTTGTTGATGTAAGTCTGTTAAATATCTTCTGATATGGAACCTGGTGGTGTAAGTGTTTGCACATTGAGTCAAACTGACCTGAGAGTTTCCAGTGTACAGTGTGGACTCCCCAGTCCAGCAGAGAGCAGCTTCACTCCTGAATCCTGCACATCATTGGTACTCAGGTCCAGCTCTCTCAGACTAGAGGAGTTGGAGCTGAGAACTGAGGCCAGAGCTTCACAGCATCTCTCTGACAGATGACAGCCATTCAGCCTTCACATACAATAAACACAACATGTTAGGAACTGGGATCAAATGTAACATTTTTAACCAAAGTATTTTTACATACATGAAACAATATTAATAACCTAGATCTTTAAATATTAAGAGATAATTTAACATCTATGTGACATCTATTAAACAAAGGTTACCATTATACTTCACTTAAAAATACAGTTTTATGAATAGGCAGTTATTCAACTTTACTAAACAACTCTAAACCCCACCATACTGTCTGACTACATGATAATCAGAATAAGAATGTGATACAACATACACATTAAACCATCACAAACAAACTAAGAATAGAATGTATACCAATACTGCCATAGCAACACACATTTAAATATGTTGAGTTATTCTTATGAAAATAATATACTCATGCCCATTAACTTTCTGGAAGTAAGTCTGTTAAATGTCTTCTGATATGAACCTTGTGGTGTAACTGTTTGCACATTGAGTCAAACTGACCTGAGAGTTTCCAGTATACAGTGTGGACTCCCCAGTCCAGCAGAGAGCAGCTTCACTCCTGAATCCTGCACATCATTGGTACTCAGGTCCAGCTCTCTCAGACTAGAGGAGTTGGAGCTGAGAACTGAGGCCAGAGCTTCACAGCATCTCTCTGACAGATGACAGCCATTCAGCCTTCACACAAAATAAACACAATAGGTTAGGAACTGGGTTTATAAGGACTTACCTCTTTTACTTTTAACATAATGAAGGAATTGTGTTGACATTTTTTATTAGAAATATTTTATTAATTTAACTTATATATTCTAATCAATACATTAGACCATTATGTTTATTCAATATTGGGTGTAAAATGTACGTTTTGTATGTTAATTACTTTTTATTGTAGTATTGTGTAAATTGTGTATTGCATTGTAATATATGGATGTATCAGTACATCTACAGAGGTGTTTTGAATATTATTAGAAGTTATATTCCAATATAATACACATTGTCTTTTGAGGAGAAGTGCGCACGGGGGCGTCAGTTGCGTGCTGCTTCACTTTACGTGCGCACTCAATGGATCGTTTCTTCATCACAGGCTTTATTATTGCTCTCGCGATAAGAGAACTACTGAGCGCGAGTGCAGTTGGTGTTTACAATAATGATTTGTGTGCATGGATGTGTTAGTTGTGTGCGCGCACAGTCATTTTAGCTCGAGACTTTTGTCACTGATATGCCGCCATAAACGTTGCCAGGCCTGTACGGCTCGGTGTCGCAACACGATAGACTGTTCGCTCTTAACGTGAGCAAAACAAAGTCCCGGTACCGTTATAGGGAGAGGAGACGACGGATGAAGAAACTGGAATCCCGGGATGATCTTCGTCAGGGGAACCGCGCGCTACCTGACCCCCTGCTGTGGACTATCCTCGTGCGCTACTCTGATGATTTATATCCCGTTCAGAGGATGCTAAGGCGGTTAGCAAACCAAGCTAGCTTTACACCAAACGACAAAAACATCCCCGACACGAACAGAAACACGAATAAAACAATCCCCAAATCCACTCTCTCCCGTACTCATTTAACCGTCAAACAACTAATAAGTAAATGTTTAAATATAATTTAGCTGGTTGATCTCTACAGAGAATAAAGTACTCTCCTCCTTTGTCCTCATCTCTTCCCTCTCTCTCCTTTTTCCCGCTCGCTCGTGACCTCTCACCCTTCCCCAAATGACCCGGAAGTATCTATATCAACTCTTCCTATTGGTTAAACCCAAATAGAGTCCATGTAACCAAATGTACTGAACAAGGTAAAAAAAAAAGTGGGATAAATTTTATTAACAATGAACAAATAATTATTAATTTATTGATGTAAATTGTCATTCTTGGCTTTTTGTATTTATTATTTCATAATAAATAGAGCTTTCATAAGTTTGTCTCTTCACCCTGGTTACACAATACAACAGTATTTTTCTGTAGCCTATTCATATTTGTGGATACATGTTTAGCAGTTTGAATAATTAATACTGAACATAGTTAGCTTTTAAAACACATTGTGTGACAATGGCAAGTTTCAAATAAAACTTTTTTAATCCAGAGACCCTCCAAAATGTTGCTGTTGAGGCTTTCAGGGGGTCTTAGGTGTCCAACTAGGGGTCTGAGACCCTGCCAAGACCCCCTGTATTTCACCCTGCTCTTAACTATCAATGTCCCGTATACGGTGGACGGTGTGTGTGTGTGTGTATGTGGGGGGTCATGAATGTGGTCATCACAGGTATTTATAAGTTATAAGCTGAGTCTTCTGATATTGAACCTTGTGGTGTAACTGTTTGCACGTTGAGTAAAACTGACCTGAGAGTTTCCAGTGTACAGTGTGGACTCCCCAGTCCAGCAGAGAGCAGCTTCACTCCTGGATCCTGCAGATCATTGGTACTCAGGTCCAGCTCTCTCAGACTAGAAGAGTTGGAGCTGAGAACTGAGGCCAGAGCTTCACAGCATATCTTTGACAGATCACAGCCATTCAGCCTTCACAAGAAATAAACAGAACATGTTACTGTATTTAATGAACTTACCTCTTTTACTTTTAACATAATGAAGGACTTGTGTTGAAATCTTTAATTAATTTAACGAATATATACTAGTCAATACATCAGATCCTTGTTTATTCAATATTGGGTGCACAATTTTTTATATTGAATAGTTGTTTTGTAGTATTTGAAAAGGGTTTTGTTTACTAATATTACTTTGTATTGTAGTTGTATGTATATTATGTATTGCATTGTAATAAATATCATTAGTCAATCTACAGAGATGTTTTGTATAGTATTACAAGTTATATTCCAATATTATATATGTTGTGTTAAGTGTGTTGCAATACATATTGTTGGTTAGTGACCCTACAGAGATGTTTTGTAAGTTATTATAATGTTTATTTTCTAGTATTATGTCAATTATGATGTGTATTGTAATAAATGTTATTAGTACACGTACACATGTTTTGTATGTTATTATAACTTTAATAATCTCGCGTTAGGTATATTGCGTTTTGTTTATTGTAATACATGTTGTTTGTACACCTACAGAAATGTTTTGTATGTTATTATAACTTTTATATTCTAGTATTATCTACATTGTGTTGGGTGTTTTTATAATACATGTTATTAGTGCACTTACAGAGATGTTTTGGAGGCTTTGACCACTGGCAGTAGCCTCAGAAGACCCTCCTCTGAAGCAGAGTATTTCTTCAGGTCAAACACGTCCAGCTCCTCTTCTGATGACAATAAGATGAAGACCAGAGCTGACCACTGAGCAGGGGAGAGAGATTCTGTGGAGAGACTTCCTGATGTCAGGTACTGTTGGATCTCCTCCACTAGAGAACGGTCGTTCAGCTCATTCAGACAGTGGAACAGATTGATGCTTCTCTCTGGAGAGAGATCTCCATTTATCTTCTTCTTGATGTAACCGACTGTTCTCTGATTGGTCTGTAAGCTGCTTCCTGTCTGTCCCAGCATAATTTGTTTAATCAGACCGGTCAGTGATCTACTCCTTGTCAGTCCCAGCAGTCCTCGTAGGAGACTCTGATTGGTCTCCAGAGAGAGGCCAAGGAGGAAGCGGAGGAACAAGTCCAGGAGTCCATTCTCACTCTGTAAAGCCTTGTCCACAGCACTCTGGTAGAGGAGGAGAAGTTTATCTTCCCCGAAGGTTGGTTGTTCTTCTGAGAGCAGATTAACACCAGTGTTGATGAAGGACAGACAGACATAAAGGGCAGCCAGAAACTCCTGGATGCTCAGATGGACAAAGCAGAACACCCTGTCCTGGTACAGCCCACACTCCTCTTTAAAGATCTGGGTGAACACTCCTGAGTACACTGAGGCTGCTCTAATATCGATGCCACACTCTGCCAGGTCTGCCTCATAGAAGATCAGGTTGCCTTTCTCCAGCTGGTTAAAAGCCAGTTTTCCCAGAGAAACAATGATCTTCCTGCTCTCTGAACTCCAGTGTGGATCTGTTACAGCTCTCCCATGATACTTCCTGTCCCCCTGTATGGACTGAACCCTCAGGAAGTGGATGTACATCTGAGTCACGGTATTGGGCATCTCTTCTCCTCTCTGGGATGTTTTGAAGAAGTCCTCCAGAACTGTAGCAGTTATCCAACAGAAGACTGGGATGTGACACATGATGTGGAGGCTTCGTGATTTCTTGACATGGGAGATGATTGTGCTGGCCAGCGGCTCTCTGAATCTCTTCCTGAAGTACTCCTCCTTCTGTGGGTCGGTGAACCCTCTCACCTCTGTCACCATGTCAACACACTCAGCAGGGATCTGATTGGCTGCCGCAGGGCGTGTGGTTATCCAGATGCGAGCGGAGGGAAGCAGGTCGCCCCTGATGAGGTTTGTCAGCAGCACGTCCACCGAGGTGGACTTTGTGACATCAGTCCAGATCTGGTTGTTCTGGAAGTCCAGAGGAAGTCGACACTCATCCAGACCATCCAAGACGAAGACAACTTTCAACCGGTCGTATCTGCAGATTCCTGCTTCTTTGGTCTCAATAAAGAAGTGATGAAGAAGTTCCACCAAGCTAAACTCTTTCCCTTTCAGTAGATTCAGCTCTCTGAAAGTGAAGAGAAATGTGAAGTGTATGTCGTGGTTGGCTTTGCCTTCAGCCCAGTCCAGAGTGAACTTGTGTGTTAAGACGGTTTTACCAATGCCGGCCACTCCAGTTGTCATTATTGTTCTGATTGGTTGATTTTGTCCAGGTAAGGGTTTAAAGATGTCTTCATATTTGATTGGTGTTTCCTCCTTGGCTGGTTTCCTGGAAGCTGTTTCAATCAGTCTGACCTCATGTTCCTTGTTGACCTCTCCACTGCCTCTCTTTGTGATGAAGAGCTCTGTGTAGAAGTCATTCAGACCTGTTGGCTGTCCTGCTTTAGGGATTCCCTCAAACACACACATAAACTTCTTCTTTAAACGAGACTTTATTTTATGTTGGCACTCGACATTAGCAGATCCTAAATGAGAAAACAACAGAAGACATCAGTTAGTGGATGGTGACGATGTCAATGTTTCCTGTAAAATGATGAAATTCATGATATTTAGTAGCTTCATTTCTTGTGGTCGGAGAAGCTGCTCGTGACAAGGACTGCATGTTACAGATTCAAAATGTTCAGGATTATTTCGTTATTTCAACAGCAATATGATTGGTGGAATGATAGTAATAATGATAGTGAATCAGTGTAAAGTGAGTTGCTTTGCTGATATTACAAAATAGTGTTGTATCTCTTCCACTGAGTTATTCTGCTGTTGATCTGCAGTATAATGTTTATTAATAATAATACATTTTATTTCAAGGCACCTTTCATGACACCCAAGGTAACCTTACAATTCATAAAACAATCTAGAGTTAAAAACAGCAAGAGCTGCATAGCCAACAGCATGATCAAAACAAGACATACGGTGGGGAGACACAGGTAGGAGGGGGATAAGAACAGCAGCACAATGGGGATACGAGGGGAAAGGCATGGTAGGGGGGACGTTACAGCGAGTAGGCCAGTTGGAACAGATGTGTTATGAGGCGAGGTTTGAATGTTGTTAGGGTGTAAGACTGTGGACTATATTGGGGCAGGGAGTTCCAAAGCCTGGGAGCAGTAAAGCTGAGAGCCCTAGCACCCATGGTGCTAAGGCATGAGGTTGGGACGGTGAGAAGACCAGCTGAGGATGATCATAAGGAGTGGTAGGACCTGTCCTCCTGGAGGAGGTCGGAAAGATAAGTGGGAGCTAGGTTGTGGAGGGTAGGTGAGCAGAAAGTTTTAAGGTCAATCCGGTGTTGGACAGGGAGCCAGTGTAGATGGATGAGAATGGGGGTGATGTGGTCAGATGATTTGGTGCAGGTAATGATGAGGTTTAACATTCTTTAACCTGATAGACCCTCAATAACACTACATATCTGGATCAAACCATTTAACCTGATACCCCACAATAACCCTACATATCTGGATCAAACCACTAACCTGATACCCTCACAATAACCCTACATATCTGGATCAACCCATTTACCCTGATACCCTCAAAATAACCCTACATATCTGGATCAAACCATTTAACCTGGTACCCCCACAATAACCTTACATATCTGGATCAAACCATTTAACCTGATACCCCACAATAACCCTACATATCTGGATCAAACCGTTTAACCTGATACCCCCACAATAACCCTACATATCTGGATCAAACCATTTAACCTGATACCCCAACAATAACCATACATATCTGGATCAAACCATTTAACCCCCAAGAGGAACGATATCTCCACATTGAAGTTAGAAATGTAGAAATCTCACATTCTGTCATTTAGTCTGAACAGAACAAATAAGAGTCTCATACTGCTCTTCAAAATTAGTATATATTTTCTGTTTTCAAGATAAGAGTCTCTTCAGCCCTTCAAAATAATTATCTTCTCTGTCTTCAAAATAAGAGTATCTTACCGCCCCACAGTGTGTCGGCCAGTTCCTCCTGGTTCATCTCCATCAGGCAGAGCTTTGTGATGTCTACCACTCCCTCTATGGCGCGCCTCCTCTGCTCCTCGTTCTGATCATCCACCTCCTCCTCCCTTTGACTCTCTGAGCATTGTGGGTAATCTGGGAAGAGAACCCTCCAGAGCTTCTTCAGCTCCTTGTCTAGAAAAGCGTGTGCGTCCTCCTCAGCCCTCTGGAACAGAACAAACATCAAGGAGAACTTTACTCTGAACTAACTGAGGACATCAGAAGCATCTGTCCTAGATTCCCGCTGGTCTAAAGAGGGAAGCCTGGAGACTATTAGCACCACAAGAGATGCTGTCAAATGTTCCTGTAGAGCTAAAGTCAAATGTGACATTTACACACCTTGATCAGCTCTGTTTGATGCTGTACAGACTGAGCACTGGTAACCTTTGACTTCTCCTGGTATTGTCTGTGGAGAACATACACGTACACACAAACAATATATTGTATTTACCCTGACTTGTAAGCATCAGTATCAAAAGTCGGATAACAACCAACTGGTCTGTTTTCATCATCTGTTTTAAACCCCTACCTCTCCTCTCTGGAGGGGCGTCCATCTTTAAGGTCAGGAGGATGTTCCATAGAGCGATCACTCTTCATGGAGACACAGCTGGGTCCAGGGGAGTCTGCTTTCTCCTGCCTCCTTCTAGAAAAACAGACACCATCTGGAAGTTAGGATTTGTGGATGTCGTTTCATTTGACCATTTATTGCAAAGCTACTCAAATACTTTCTCATGAGGGTCAGATTATTGAAATGGAAATACAAGGGGGGGGGGGGGGGTAGAAAAATGACGTTATTATGGCATCCAAGCACTTACATGTTGACATAAAAACACACTAAATACCCTTCATACTGTTGAGTGTTAATTAGTTCATACATAGAGTGCTCATACATAAAGTTTATTCACAATGTGTTTAGCAAACATAGAAAATAGGCGGTCAGTTTATACATTTCTACACAGACCTGTGTTATTCTTCATGTATTATTTGTTTCAATCAATCACTTCACCTCAAATATAAATTCTAAACTGATTAAATAATTGGGGCAGTTTGAAAGACATTGAACCTTTTAACATTAAACCTGTAAAATCCGTCTTAAGTCGTATAAGTCGTCTTATAATTCATTTCATTCATACTATTCAAATCAAGAGTCAAAATAAACGGCCTCAGCCATAAATCAAGCTAGCACCAAGTGATCATGTGATCGGACATTGGTACTGTTCAGATAGACTAAATGTTCTTCTTCACCTCATCATCGGTCTCTACAGCATGCGGTCCTGTGAAGGGTTTCTTATTTGGACCAAGAAGTGACAAGGAGGGAGGCTATGGTACTGCTCTCTGGTTCCCAACAGGACCGGGCCGTTATAGCACCCTCTGGTGGTCGTTCAGAGAGGTTCTGCACTTTGATTCAACCAGCATCAGAACCATCGGGTGTGTTCCATTGAAGCTGGACTGATGCGTGATGAGGTGCCGTCTCACATTGTGTTCTTCTGTTACTGTGATAGCCGTGTTGCAGATCAACATATGGGCTTTGGTCCCTCATTACTAAACTGATATTTCAGTCCACTCCTCCTTTAAATATCCAGTTTCATTGTCTACCTTTCACCTTTCCAATATGGACAACCACGTTTTAGCTCTCGAAACGCTTTGCCACAGCAGAGACAGACGTTCGCCCACGCACAAAGAGGGCGGGTCGTAGGGGCGGGACTAAGTGGATAAAACAGGTTCTTATTGGAGGAAATTGAACTGGCTCTCATTCTTGCACAGAAACAGCTTTCTCCTGGGGGTAATTGATCCTGATTGTTTATGTTCTGATAAATGATTGGCGGGCCGTATCAAGATGATCTGCAGGTCGCCAGTTGAATAGCTCTGATTTATTTGCTGAATCCTCACCTTTCCTTAGAAGGTTGCTGATTTCCATCTTTAAGGTCAGGAGGATGTTTCATAGATCTGTCACTCTTCATGGAGACACAGCTGGGTCCAGGGGAGTCTGCTCTCTCCGGCTGGACTCTTCTAGAAAAACAACAACCAGGATTTATGGACATTTGAGATGCTGTATTTTTATAATCTCTGATAAATCCTCACCTTTTCTCAGTAGACTGATTTCCATCTTTAAAGTTACAAGGTTCTTCCATAGAGCTGTCACTCTTCATGGAGACACAGCTGGGTCCAGGGGAGTCTGCTCTCTCCTGCTGCTCTGGGCTTCAACACAACACACACACAGCTCTTTCTCAGACTAATGATGGAGTCATGATATATCACTGCTGAGCTCTGAGATGGACAACAGTCACAGACAGTGAGAGATCCTCTTCTTACCTCTTAGCTTTGCTCTGGCAGCCATGTTCCCCAGACAGAGTTGTTTTCGAGGTAGGACCCCCCTCCTCTCTCTCCTCATTCATAGTAGACTGGAGACCTGGACACAAACACAACTACATATTGTTTCTATGACCATTCAGCATATTCACTGCTTTTATATAAGCTGCTTATTGCCAGTCACAGGGGGATGTTGTCTGTCTCTGTTTACTTCAGACGAGAGCCAGGGCTGTCTTTCCTAGACGCAGAATCAACCGTTCAATTCATTTTTTAACAAGTCTGAGCTCGTTTTTCCGAGTTGTCTGACCACAATCTAAAGGCCACTTTTTAATCGCTGAATGCGCCATGCGTGAGGTGACCGTCCAACAACCGTATATGAAAGAATGACCATATGTGGACTTCCTGATGTTGTACTACATTACAACCAGATCTGTGACGAGATGCCGGCCCACAGAGAACAAGACCACATACTAGATTACGTTTAAATATAATATAATATATATATATATATATGTTGATATTATTATTATGGATAATAATAGGCTTAATCTATTTGATATATAGGCCTAATAAAGATTATGCCTATTATTAATCATAATAAATATAACAACAATATGTTCTATCCAAAGTAACTTTAAAGTCACCTATTGACACTTGTCCTTAGGACAAATCCTAAATCAGAAGAATGTACAAGTATTATTTTAATCATTTTCTGTTTAATTTTGACAAACAGCAGTGTAGGATACAGTTTAAACATTTACATGACATAGCTTATTTAATAACGTTTTAACTATATATATATATATATATATGATGATATATGTCATACATATTGATGATATAACGGATCAGTGTTGACTACAGTACCTTAGTCTTCGTCCTGCTGTATAAAGTGCAGCACCAAACCGTCCGACAATGAAAGATTGATGTTGTGAACCAACCAGTTTGTCCAGTTCCCCTCAGTGTTGCTTGGGAACCATCTCACAAGATGAAGCGACCTTTCACACCCTCTTAGCACCTGTGTTTCTAAAAGGCCACTAGCGACCCACTTAGCGACTTATTCAGACCATCGGGGAAAAGGTGAAATATATATTCAGATATGTGATGTGGTTATTCGTTCCCACGCTCGCTGCTCAGAGTCACCGCGGACCACGGCTCTTCTGCCAACGGCGTCGGCGTCTCTCCGTCTCCCTGCGCCGTCCAGCCAGTCAGTAGGTGTGGCGTGTGGGGAGGAGGACTCCGCAGGAGCGGGAGCGTCAACGTAACCATGGTAATTCACTACAGCTGAACTCCCACTCCTGAGGGAGGACTCTGCTCCCGCTGGAGTGGGAGTTCATTTGTTCAAAATCTATTTTACATTCACAAATCTAGATATGTTTACCTTTGACATGTGAACACATGTTATGTGTATGTACGACAATAATTAAGTGGCCTGCTGCCTGTCTGCCTGCTGTCTGTCCCTAATCCATTGCACTATTACTCTTCTTCTTATAATTATTACTGCTGCTGTGCTATTTTTGTAAAGATTTATATTTGTTTAAATGATATTGTGTTTTATAGATATTATAACTTCTTTCTGCTGCAAGGCCGAGGAGCCAGAACAAAATAATTCTACTGCTGTCTACTTGTATATGACATGTGACAATAAAGAATCTTGAAATTTGAATAACAATCTGAGACGGCACTGCATCACTGTATGGAATATATCCAGTGGGTTCAGAGGTCAAATCAAAGTGCAGAGCGTCTGAATTACCAAAGGGGAGCTATAATGGTTCTGTTGGACCGGTCCTGTTTGGAACAAGAGGAGTACCATACGCTGTTGCATGGATTCTTGGTAAAGAAAAGAAACCCTTCAGATTCTGAAACCCTAAACCCTCTGAATACTGAATGACATCACGCTACAATGTTTGAACACTGTACTGATTTTCATAAAAGACAAAAAGGTGTTTGTGTGTGCTGCTGAATACCTGCCAGCAAAAGGTGTAACAAGAGGAAGAAACACAAGAATCCAAAACAACCAGATGACTCATTGAAGATAACTGAAAATAACCCTGCTATTATAGAAACATAACCATTATAAATGATTAAATTACACTTACTATACTGTTCACTGTCTTGTTTTCTCTTCAACACCTTTTATTACCTTTAATGCTATAACATCAACAGTTCAGTCATGTAGAAATGTATAAAGGCTCCATTTTCGTAACATAATAATCCATTGAAGCGGTTGCATAGAAACAAAAAGGATGCCAAAGGAATTGGGTTACAGCGAGGGCCAAAGCTGCTTTACTGTGGCTTATGAACACAAACAAAAACCATCAACACACACACACACGGTACGACTCCCGCTGCGCCGCGTCACCGCCTGGAGACGCCCGGAGACGCCCGGAGACGCACGGAGACGCCCGGAGACGCCCGGAGACGCCCGGAGACGCACGGAGACGCCTGGAGACGCCTGGAGACGCACGGCGGTCTCTAGGTCGTCCCCAAACCTGACGCTGGGCTGAACTATAGCTTATGAGTCTGTGGGCTCGCTCACCACACCATGGTCTGTATTTCTTTAAGGTTCTGCTTCTGAATAATGAATGACATGTTACTATGTTTGTACACTTTACTGATTTAAATAAAAAATACTGAGTGTGTATGTGGGGGAGGGGGTGTGTGTGTGGGGGGGGGGGGGGGGTAACACACAGGAGGTATCTCTCCTCCCAGGGATGCTAGGAGGCCAGGAGGTGCAGGGGGAGCACACATGAATAATAATAACATGACAAGGAGTTCAAACAGTCCCACATGAAGACTAAAGTCTCCATGAATAGAGTCAAGGAGTGGCTGATGAAATAATGGCTGATCAATAATCAACAGTAACAAGGTCCATTGCTACACTCCACCTAGGTGGCTTTAACTGGGCTCCCCCAGACAAGGACGCAGGGTGGTGGTGTTGGAAAACCGGTTTATTGTAAACGTTTGTAGACAATGCTACATGGCCTGGTGCTCCATGTTGACATGCAGGAGATCTCCCTGAGTGTGTGTGGTGATGGCTGCTTTAACCTGTGCACACTGATTACTCAATGCACAACAGGTGTGCAGCCTCACCCAGCCCCAGACTCCAATCAGTCTGACTCGGGCCAGGTGAGGCTGCTTCAACCAGCCATCATCCACACACACTCCCACTAACAGTATATATTGTCATCAGATTCATTAGTAGATAATAAAACAACATGAAAAATAAACCAAACAGTTTCTGCATTTTAGTTATCTTTATTTTAGTAGTATTTTTTAAACCCCATTGAAGTATTGTTCTATATTTGTAGGCTACTGCTTTTAAATGTTTTTTTAACTCTCTTACATTGCTTATATTGTGTGTGTGTGTGTGTGTGTGTGTGTGTGTGTGTGAGTGAGTGAGTAAGGATAAAATACATGAAGAATCCAGCCCAACAACAACAATCATACAGTAAATATGCTGATCTGTATCAAACTCAAATCAAATTTCTGCACAGAGGTAAAAACAACTTCAAATGTATAGTACTGCTATTCCATTGCAGTACTCTTGTATATTTATAGGCTACTGCTCGTTAAAACTGTCTCTAACATTGCTTATATATAGTGTGTGTGTGTGTGTGTATGTTCCTGTAAAGGGTGTTACAGGGGGAAGAAACACAATAACCCAAACCAACCGGATTACTCATTGAAGAGAAATGAAGGAAGAAAAGAACCCTGACTAATTATAGAAACCTAACCCATTACAACCCCCCCCCCCCTCACACACACACACACACACACACAAACACGCACACACACTCACAGCGCTGCTTGCGCCTCTACTTCCTACTCTGACTGAATCCGCTGTCTGCTGCTCTCATAGCTCTGCTGCTCGTGTGTGCACTGTGCGCGTGCACGCCGGGGCGAGTTCCTGCAGCGAGCGAAGCGGCAATAAACACATATTTTATTAATTTTCTTGTTTAATATTGGATCGGGGCTGGATAAATAGTATGCGGGGAAGCCCCGGAAACCAGGGTCGATCAACGTCAATGAATCCCAGTTACAGTCGCAAATAACCACTACATCACCACAGTGTCTCTCGGTTTGCACCGGCTCTCTTCTAACTCCACAGAGAAGAGGAGAACACACATCACCGCATTTGAAGGAGCCTTCACGGTGCGGTAACGCCCCACAGTCAGAGTGGGAAGTTGAACCGCGGTGAACTGTGTGTCCGTGGGGGCGGAGCCAGGACTTAGGGGAGGAGCCAGGAGTTAGGGGCGGGGCCAGGAGTTAGGGGAGGAGAGGAGAGGACGTATTGTTCAGGAAACTAAACTTAACGTTCACAGAAACCCGACGTGGAAGCAGTTCCCTCTTTAAGGAGATTAATAAAACACATTTTTGGACAAATAGTCTGACAGACAGTAACCACAAATAGGTGAGTAAAACAATACAACGTTAGAACCTCTCTTCCCTTTTTGGAATTAGAAAAATAATGGAATTGCTCAATACATAAACCTTGTCGTCTGTGTCTAGGAATGGCCTCTGCTACTTCTTGGTCTGAAGATAAGTTTTCATGTTCCATCTGTCTGGATGTGTTCAGCAGCCCAGTCACCACACCATGTGGACACAACTTCTGTAGAACCTGTATTACAAGGTTCTGGGATGACCAAGTCCAGTACAAATGTCCTGTTTGCAACAAGCTATTCCAGACAAGACCTGATTTACAGGTCAATACTCTCTTTTCAGAGATGATTGATCAGTTTAGAAGTTCTGTACGAGTCAAAGAGCAGCCTTGTGTTGAACCAGCAGAAGTTCCCTGTGACATCTGTACTGGGACCCAGCTGAAGGCTGTGAAGTCCTGCCTAGTGTGTTTTATCTCTTACTGCCAAACCCATCTGGAGCCACATCAGAGAGTCGCAGGCCTGAAGAAACATCGGCTGGTCGAGCCTATGGACCGTCTGGAAGACAGGATGTGTAAGAAACACAATCAACTACTGGAGCTCTTCTGCCAGACTGAACAGGTGTGTGTGTGTCAGTTCTGCACAGAGGGTGACCACAGGTCCCATCCTGTTGTACCTCTAAAGGAGGAATATGAAGTGAAGATGGCCCAGCTGGGGAAGATGGAGTCTAAAGTTCAGCAGATGATCCAGGAGAGACAACGAAAGATACAGGAGATTAAAGCCACAGTAGATCACAGCAAAGCAGACGCAGACAGAGAGATAGCTGATGGTGTGCAGGTCCTCACTGCTCTGAAGCGCTCGATTGAAAAGTGTCAGGATGATCTCAACCAAACGGTTAAAGAGAGACTGAAATCCACAGAGAAAGAAGCTGAAGACCTCATCAAAGAGCTGGAGCAGGAAATAGAAGATCTGACCAATAGAAGCTCAGAGGTGAAGCAGCTGTCACACACTGAAGACCACCTCCACTTCCTCCAGACCTTCAGATCCCTGAAGAATCCTCCACCCACCGGGGACTGGACAACGGTGGAGGTCCATCCTCCGTCATACGTAGGGACCTTGAGGAGATCCCTGGATCAGCTGGAGGAGACACTGAACATGGAGATGAAGAAGGTGCCTGACCTGAAATCAGCTCTAAAGAAGTGTAAGTGTCTGTTTAGTTTGATTTAGGGCTTTCAAATTTACATAAAATAATCTTAAAATGTGAATATGAATATTTTCGAATTTGTTCTAATAGTTTTTTATTAGAACAAAATTAGACATCTAACTAGAAAATGCTTTTCCTGAAGAAAATGCGGTGAGTGCTGCAGTTTAAAGTGAGTTTGAAAACATGTTTAATAAAGCTGACATATGGGAAATTTTAATAGCTTAACTTAAGTGTAAATATTTGAACAAAGTTTAAAATCTGAATGGAGAAAGCGTAATAATGTAAACATACAAACCATTAAAAACTAATCAAATAGTTGGAAAAAATCGAAAAATCGTCAAACAAATAGCTAAACTAAAGTGATTAAGCTTGAAATGTTTGAATCAAGTCAATATAACAATCAGGTAAGTGTAGAAGAATAGTGTGTGTGAGTGTGGGTGTGGGTATTGGTGTGGGTTTGGGTGTGCGTGTGTGTGTGCTTGTGTGTGTGCTTGCTGCTTGTGTGTGCATCGTCACTAGATTTAATTATTATGGCCAAGTCATAAAAGTAGGCACTAAATGACACATGACCCTGGATTATCTGTTAATGGTGGTTTAATGCGATCACACATGACTTGATAATAACACAGGTAAGATGCTGTCATTTGTGATTGTAACTAACTAAAGTGGAGTGTTATTGACGTTATTCTTTCACATCTAGTTTGTCGAGGTTAGGTCACAGACTGATAAGGCTTACACTGTTGGAGTCTGTGGAGTCTTGGTCTAACCCTAGCTTTCATAGGAAATACGTTTTTGTAGAAAGCATGACGTGAAAAAACTAATTGTGATATTAATGAGGGTCCCCACACATAAACGCCTGATGCTCAACAAGCCTATTTCCAATCGTTTACCATTGTAGCGCCAGTGAAACAAGAAATACCGTAACAGTTTAAGCTTTACATTGTGTTTCTAGATTACATATTGACGTTGTAAGGCTCCGCGATGTCCGAAATGTTTAGCTTTTGTGATAGCCACCTTGGCCTAGAGTGGGGTGACGTCATCACGCTCAACGGAAGTCAAGGAGACCAACTGAAAATATACTAAGCATGTTTAAAACTGTTGAATCTCAACAAGTATAAATGGTATAGAGAATCTGTTTAAAGATCAAAGCGTAATGATTTAGTAAAATGTTTAAATGAAGATTAAAGGTAAGAAATCTGCAGAGTTGCGAAGTCTGAAGTAGTTGAAGTCTCAGAGAATGGGTGTTGACTTCTATTATAAAAGTGATATTTTAAAATATAAATATTAGTTAAAAAGTATAAAAGAGAAAAGAAAATGTAATGATAGCGAGCGATTCCAAGCAAAGATAAACATTTTAAAATTGGAATGGAGTCTCTAGGTGAAAACATTTGTAATGAATAAGGTCCCAAAATTTGTTGAGAATAATAATATAGCCTAATAATAACAATAACATGTAGTAGGGCTGCACCATATATGGTTTCAGCATTGTCATTGTGATGTGCGCATGCAGAATAGTCACATGGCAGGACCATGTGATCTCTGACTGTTTCACTGCTTGATGCAAAAGGAAAACTCACAGTTCTCATTTTCCATGACTAATCTAGAAGGAGGCCTGTCTTCTAAACAAAGGATATGCACTATTGCTTCTAAAAAACATAGCAGACTAGTCCACTATAGTACCTATCATATTATATATTTGTTGTCACTCTACGTTGTTGTTTGTGCTAGTGGAGGGAAAGCGAAATAGGATAGAAGTAGGAACTAGAAATCGTACAATTCCTGAAGAAATTGTACTTGCACTGCCATTACATGCTTATGTGTGTGTTTATATTCAGATGTTTGTTTATGTATGTGTAGGCATGTTTACGTACATGTACGTATGTATGTTTACATATGTGTAGGTATGTGTACATATTTAAACATACGCATCTGTATGTTTACATATGTATGAGTATGCACACGTATGTAAATGTACTTATGTATATGTATGTGTACGCATGTGTTTGTATGTGTATGTATGTTTGTGAATGTATCCGTGTGTATGCGTATGTATACTATGTATGTGTACGTATTTGTACAAACCTATGAGTATGTACGTATGAATATGTATGTATGAGCATGTACAGTATATGTATGTTTAGCTATGTGCATGTATGTATACATATGTATGTGTACTTATGTATACATATGTATGTGTACTTATGTTTATGTGTGTGTACTTATGTATATATGTGTGTACTTATGTATATATGTATGTGTACTTATTTATGTGTACTTATGTATGTGTACATATGTATACTTATGTATGCGTACTTATGTATACATATCTTTGTGTACTTATGTATACGTATGCCTGAGTAGGTAAACGTATGTTTAGCTATGTGTATGTTTGTATACGTATGTATGTGTACTTATGTTTCTATATGTTTGTGTATGTACGCATGTATGTATGTATGAGTATGCTTATGTATGTATAATACGTATGTGTACGTGTACTTATGTATATGTATGTGTATGTGTACTTATGTATGTGTATGTATGAGTACATGTCTATGTATATATAGTATGTACGTGTATGTATGAGTACATGTCTATGTATATATAGTATCTATGTGTATGTATAAGTACATGTCTATGTATATAAAGTATGTACATGTATGTATGAGTACATGTCTATGTATATATAGTATGTATGAGTACATGTCTATGTATATATAGTATGTACGTGTATGTATGAGTACATGTCTATGTATATATAGTATGTACGTGTATGTATGAGTACATGTCTATGTATATACAGTATGTACGTGTATGTATGAGTACATGTCTATGTATATATAGAATGTACGTGTATGTATGAGTACATGTCTATGTATATATAGTATGTACGTGTATGTATGAGTACATGTCTATGTATATATAGTATGTATGAGAACATGTCTATGTATATATAGTATGTACGTGTATGTATGAGTACATGTATGGTATGTGTATATAGTATAAATATTGAGGGAGTAAATGCAGTTTATACATTTTCCTTGGTTTCAATGTTTTGACTGGGACAGCCACTCACACACACGGGATTTGCTATTAACTTTAACTTTAATTATCTTAAAAACAACATGTACTATTACTATACTAAATATATAGCACATGATTATATATTTACTATAGTGCTTTTTTTCTATGATCATATATAAATTATTTGTCTTTCTATGTTAATGTTTGAAGAGTAGATAGCGACCAAAAAGCTTCTGAAAGAGAATAAAAAGAAGTATGCAAGAGAACAGTACTAGTGATGATGATGATGATGAAGAATGGTTCAGCAGCTAATCATGTCTTGTTCTCCCGTCAGATGCCTGTGAACTCACACTGGACCCAAACACAGCCTACAGACAACTCTCTCTGTCTGAGGACAACAGAAAGGTGACGTGGGTTAGAGAGGACCAGTCGTATCCTGATCACCCAGAGAGATTTGACTCCCAGCCCCAGGTGTTGTGTAGAGAGGGTCTGACTGGCCGCTGTTACTGGGAGGTGGAGTGGGAAGGAGGTGTTTTTATAGGAGTGACATACAGAGGAATCACAAGGAGAGGAGGGGGTGTTGACAGCTTGCTTGGAGGGAACAACAAGTCCTGGAGTCTTTATTGTTATGATGGTGGTTACATTGCCCGGTACAACAGTAGTAGAACAGACATACGTCTCCCCCCCGCTGGCTCTAACAGAGTAGGAGTGTATCTGGACCGGCCTGCTGGCACTCTGTCCTTCTACAGAGTGTCCCCAGATGTAGGAGTGTCCTCAGACACACTGACACACATCCACACCTTCCAGTCCACCTTCACCCAGGAGGACCTCCTCCCTGGGTTTGGGTTCTGGAGGAATGGTGACTCAGTGTCTCTGTGTCGGCTGTAGAAAAAAAGAAACGCCGCGTGTGTGTTTCTTTTTTTTCACACACACATAGTACACACACACACACATAGTACACACATAGCACACGCACAAAGTACACACACATACTACACACACACATAGCACACACACATAGTACACACACACATAGCACACACACACATAGTACACACACACATAGTACACACACACATATCACACACACACATAGTACACACACACACACACATAGTACACACACAAACACACATAGCACACACATACATAGTACACACACAAACACACATAGTACACGCACATAGTACACACACATAATTACACGAAAAAGTTATATTTTCTTTCATTTACTTCAATAACTTTTACATTTTTTAAGGTAACATACTGTTTGCTTTTACTCAAGTCTGTTTGTGAATTAAAAATGGAGGCCAGAGAGAGATTTATTGTGGCTGTATTTTCCTTATTTCCTTATTTTGTAAAGATTTAATGTGTGCGTTGTTTTATTTGAACGGTTACATGGCTATTTTATACGTTGTTAATGTTTATTGGACAAGCATATACAATGTAATATTTGTCTATTTACATTCATCTTGCTCTGCTTATTACAACAATAAATAATTTAGTATGAAGTAATTCAGTACTTGAGTAGTCTTTTCACTAAATACTTTCTTACTCTTCCTCAAGTCATTATCTGATGACTACTTTTACTTCTACTTGAGTTATTATTACTTTAAATATATACTTGTTATATATAAAAGTAGGCTGTTATAAATAGGAGGTTATTGTCAGTGCTCATTATTCTAAATAATTATATTAGCAACAATTCTTATCATTACCAATATAAACACTTATCTTGTTCCGTCTAAGTATGTGTTCTATGATCTTAAACTTAGTAACCTATGCTCTTTAGTCAACGTTACTAGAATAATCACATAATGCAGAAAGAAAACCCTGGTTGCTTTCCAGAGCGAGAAGTTGTCTCTCAAACTGTAGGAATATAGACCCATAAAAATACAATAATCTGTGTGTTCTGTGTATGAGACGCATCGCCATGCACCAAGAGTATGGCTAGAGTTCTCAACAGCTTTATTCTTTATTATTCATTGGTTCCTATAACTATATAAGCCTAATTATAAAGGGTAATGAAGGTTTAATAGAAGAGTTCTCAACAGCTTTATTCTTTATTATTCGTTGGTTCCTATAACTATATAAGCCTAATTATAAAGGGTAATTAAGGTTTAATAGAAGAGCTCTCAACAGCTTTATTCTTTATTATTCGTTGGTTCCTATAACTATATAAGCCTAATTATAAAGGGTAATGAAGTTTTAATAGAAGAGTTATCAATGGTACAGTTGCATTTTAAAAACAGACTGTGGGAGTGTGTGTGGATGATGGCTGGTTGAAGCAGCCTCACCTGGCCCGAGTCAGACTGATTGGAGTCTGGGAATGGGTGGGGCTGCACTTCTGTTGCACATTGAGCAATCAATGTGCACAGGTTAAACCAGCCGTCACTACACACGCACGCACGCACGCACGCACGCACGCACGCACGCACGCACGCACGCACGCACGCACGCACGCACGCACGCACGCACGCACGCACGCACGCACGCACGCTCGCTCGCTCGCTCGCTCGCTCGCTCGCTCACTCACTCACTCCCTCACTCACTCACTCACTCACTCACTCACTCACTCACTCACTCCCTCACTCACTCACTCACTCACTCACTCTCAGAGAGCTCGGACATGCTGGTACTGAACACCTGCTCTGACTGTTACTAATTCACCCAGGAGGACCTCCACCCTGCGTTTGGGTTATGGAGGTATGGTGCCTCAGTGTCTCTTTGTCAGTTATAGTCTCTCTCTGTCTGTCCCTGTCTCTGTCTCTCTTTCTCTCTGTCTCTCTTCCTCTTCCCATCTCTCTCTCTCTCTCTCTCACTGTCTCTTTCTTTGTCTCTGTCTCTGTCTCTGTCTCTTTCTTTGTCTCTCTCTCTCTCTCTCTCTCTCTCTCTCTCCCTCACCCTCTCTCTTTCCTCAGCACTCTCACTGTCTCTATCTCTCCCCCTCTCTCTTTCCTCAGCTCTCTGTCTCTCTCTCCCTCTCCCCTTCTCTCTTTCCTCAGCTCTCTTGCTGTCTTTCTCTGTCTCGGTCTCCCTCTCCTTCCCTCTCTCTTTCCTCAGTTCTTTCTCCCCTCTCCTTCCTCAGCTCTCTCTCTCTCCTCATCTATATAACGCAGCCTGCAAAGCCCTTCAGATCTGTGGTCAAGCTCACTGTCTCTCTCTCTCTCTCTCTCTCTCTCTCTCTCTCTCTCTCTCTCTCTCGCTCTCTCTCTCTCTTGCTCTCTCTTCAGCTCTGTGTCTTTCCTCAGCTCTGTCTCTCTCTGTCTCTCTCCTCAGCTCAACTGATTGACCTGATGGGATATGGTGTTGCATGGCTGCACGGACGGCCGGGGAGTTTCCCAACAGAGCCATCCCTCCAAATACAGACGTGTTGCCCTGGCTTTTAAATATTTTACTTTTAATTAAAGTGGTCTGACTAAACTGTGAATAATGTTGTTGTAAAGACACTGCAATCGGTCTGCAAGTTTCCATCACAGCTTGCACAACAGCAAAGGTGTGTGTGTGGTCTAAAATGTTATATTTAAAGCGTGGGTTGTTCCATTAGTTGATAACTCTGATGCTTATCATTTGTGTGAAGACTGTCTGTTCTACTAACGTCATCATAGACAGCGGCTCAGGGTTACATATATAAAGAATACATAGATATGTCATGTTGTTTTACTTTTATTCATTCTAACATACATAATTAACATCCACACAAACCAGTTTTATGTTGAACCTCATTCATTCATGTTTCTATTATTTTGACCTCAGTTGTGTTTCTTTCATTGGTTCTCCACTACCTGTTTTATTATTTATAATAAATAAATAAAACACCTTTTTGTGAAAACTCTGTGAGCTTGACCACAGATCTGAAGGGCTTCACAGGCCGCGTTATAGAGATGAGGAGAGAGAGAGAGACAGTGAGCTTGACCACAGATCTGAAGGGCTTCACATGCCGCGTTATAGAGATGAGGAGAGAGAGAGAGACAGTGAGCTTGACCACAGATCTGAAGGGCTTCACAGGCCGCGTTATAGAGATGAGGAGAGAGAGAGAGACAGTGAGCTTGACCACAGATCTGAAGGGCTTCACAGGCCGCGTTATAGAGATGAGGAGAGAGAGAGAGACAGTGAGCTTGACCACAGATCTGAAGGACTTCACAGGCCGCGTTATAGAGATGAGGAGAGAGAGAGAGCTGAGGAAGGAGAGGGGGAGAGAGAACTGAGGAAAGAGAGAGAGGGGGAGAGGGAGACAGAAACAGAGAAAGACAGCGAGAGAGCTGAGGAAAGAGACAGGGGGAGAGGGAGAGAGAGACAGAGAGAAAGAGAGACAGAGAGAGACAGCGAGAGAGCTGAGGAAAGAGAGAGAGAGAGAGACAGCGAGCTTGACCACAGATCTGAAGGGTTTCGCAGGCTGCGTTATAGAGATGAGGAAAGAGAGAGAGGGGGAGAGGGAGACAGAGACAGAGAAAGACAGCGAGAGAGCTGAAGAAATGAGGAAAGAGAGAAACAGAGAGATAGAGCGACAGAGAGAGAGCTGAGAAAAGAGAGACAGAGAGAGACAGTGAGAGAGCTGAGGAAAGAGAGCAAGAGGGAGATAGAGACAGAGACAGGGGCAGACAGAGAGAGACAGAGAGAGAGACAAAGAGAGACAGATGAGGAAGGAGAGGGGAGAGAGAGCTGAGGAAGAAGAGGGGAGAGTAAGACAGAGAGAGCTTAGGAAGGAGAGAGAGGGAGAGAAGGAGAGAGGGACAGAGAGAGCAAGAGCGTGAGAGAGCTGAGGAAAGAGAGAGGGGAGAGAGAGACTGAGAGAGCTGAGGAAGGAAAGAGACAGAGAGACCTCTTTCTCATCTCTTTACCTCATTCTGTTTCTGTCTCTTCTCTCTGTCTGACGTCCTCTCTCTCTTCCTTCCTCAGCTACTTCTCCCGCGCTCTCTCTTCCTCAGCTCTCTCTCGCTCTCTTTCATACAACTCTCTCGCTGTCTCTCCCTCTCCCTCTCCCCTCCAGCTCTCCCTCTTTCCTCAGCTCTCATTCTCTCTTCTTTCCTTATGCTCTCACCCCAACTCTTTCCCCAGCTATCTCTCTGTCTCTCTTCCCCCTCTCTCTTTCCTCTGATTTCTCTCCCCTCTCCTTCCTCAGCTCTCTCTCTCAGACTGCTCTTTCTTCACTCCCTTGCTGTCCTCTCTCTCTGTCTGTCTCTCCTTAGCTATCTCTGGTTGCCTCTCCCCTATCCCCCTCTCTCTTTTTTCCTCAGTTCTCTCTCCCCCTCTCCTTCCTCAGCTCTCTATCTTTCCTCATCTCTATAATGCCCTCCAAATACAGACGTGTATTTACTTATAAATATTGTACTTCAAATGAAAGTGGTCTGACTAAACTGAGAATAATGTTGTTGTAAAGCCACTGCAATTGTTGTCCTGAACCAGATGTGCTGAACCAGATGTTCTGAACCAGGTGTGCTGAACCAAATGTTCTGAACCAGGTGTGCTGAACCAGATGTTCTGAACCAGGTAAAAGGCCACCAGCTCTGAGGCGGGCTTCTCAGAACATTAAGCACAAATAGATTCAATAATTATTCTGATGACCGGGAAAAACCAAACACATGATTACGCCCACACACGCCAGATAACAAGGCTCACGGTGTAGCATCCTGTAGCTAAACATATCTGGAGACGCAGCGGTGCAGATGATGAAATGCATGATCAGAAGATAAATCAAGCTCCTGGGTGTGAGGAAACATCCTGTGAGATACACACGATACACTTGAAGGGCTAGAGTCTGTCTAGGCTCTCTAAGTCATAGTTTGTAACTCACTCTGTTGGTCTAGAGAGATTTAAACATAAAATATAATTAAAGAGTACATAAAGGGATGAATCAGATACTGAATTGCTTGTGCTGGCATGATTCTTGCACTTTTTAGGTTGTATCTTCATTGAATGCACATCTTGTAAGTAGCTTTGGACAAAAGCGTCCGCTAAATGACTGTTGTAGCAATGTGCGTGCTACACAGCACCTAGGTGGCTTTACTGGGCTCCTCCCACGACCAGGACACAGGTTGATGTTGAGTAAAGCGGTTTGTTGTAGAGTTGTAACAGTCAGAGCAGGTGTTCAGTACGTGCGTGCGTGCGTGCGTGCGTGCGTGCGTGCGTGCGTGCGTGCGTGCGTGCGTGCGTAGCCTGTGAGCCTTGATTGGTCAATGCACCACAGGTGTGCAGCCTCACCCCGCCCCAGAGTCTAATCAGTGTGACTCGGGCCAGGTGAGGCTGCTTCACCCATCAACCACACACACTCCACAATGTATTTTAATGTGATGTGAAATCCACGATAATGTTCATTATGTTTGTGAGGGACTGAACACAGGAAACAGAGTTACAGAGTCTGTGACAAAAAGGGGTTTTATTTATTTATTATACATACTAAAACAGGTAGTGGAGAACCAATGAAAGAAACAAAATAGTATAAACATGAATGAATGAGGTTCAACATAAAACTGGTTTGTGTGGATGTTAATTATGTATGTTAGAATGATTAAAAGTAAAACAACATGACATATCTATGTAGTTTTTATATATGTAAGCCTGAGCCGCTGTCTGTGATGACGTTAGTAGAACAGATAGTTTTCACAGAAATGATAAGCATCAGAGTTAACATTAACTAATGGAACAACCCACGCTTTAAATATAACTACCTTTTAGACCACACACACACCTTTGCTGTTGTGCAATATGTGATGGAAACTTGCAGACCGATTGCAGTGTCTTTACAACAACATTATTCACAGTTTAGTCAGACCACTTTAATTTAAAGTAAAATATTTATAAGCCAGTGCAACACGTCTGTATTTGGAGGGATAGCTCTGTTGGGGAAACTCCCCGGCCGTCCGAGCAGCCATGCAACACCATATCCCATCAGGTCAATCAGTTTAGAACGCCCTTGACCACAGATCTGAAGGGCTTCACAGGCCGCGTTATAGAGATGAGGAGAGAGAGAGAGACAGTGAGCTTGACCACAGATCTGAAGGGCTTCACAGGCCGCGATATAGAGATGAGGAGAGAGAGAGAGACAGTGAGCTTGACCACAGATCTGAAGGGCTTCACAGGCCGCGTTATAGAGATGAGGAGAGAGAGAGAGACAGTGAGCTTGACCACAGATCTGAAGGGCTTCGCAGGCTGTGTTATAGAGATGAGGAAAGAGAGAGAGCTGAGGAAGGAGAGGGGAGAAAGAACTGAGGAAAGAGAGAGGGAAGGAGAGGGAGACCGAGACAGAGAGAGAGACAGCGAGAGAGCTGAGGAAAGAGAGAGGGGGAGAGGGAGAGAGAGACAGAGAGCTGAGGAAAGAGAGAGGGGGAGAGATAGAGACAGTGAGAGTGCTGAGGAAAGAGAGGGCGAGGGAGAGAGAGAGAGAGAGAGAGAGAGAGAGAGAGAGAGAGAGAGAGAGAGAGACAAAGAAAGAGACAGAGACAGAGACAAAGAAAGAGACAGTGAGAGAGAGAGAGAGAGAGATGGGAAGAGGAAGAGAGACAGAGAGAAAGAGAGACAGAGACAGGGACAGACAGAGAGAGACTATAACTGACAAAGAGACACTGAGGCACCATACCTCCATAACCTAAACGCAGGGTGGAGGTCCTCCTGGGTGAATTAGTAACAGTCAGAGCAGGTGTTCAGTACCAGCATGTCCGAGCTCTCTGAGAGAGTGAGTGAGTGAGTGAGTGAGTGAGTGAGTGAGTGAGTGAGTGAGTGTGTGTGTGTGTGTGTGTGTGTGTGTGTGTGTGTGTGTGTGTGTGTGTGTGTGTGTGTGTGAGTGTGGGGGGGGGGGGGGGTGTCAGGGTCGATCAACGCCGATGAATCCCAGTTACAGTCTCAAATAACCACTACATCGGCACAATATCTCTCGGTTTGCACCGGCTCTCTACTGACTCACCAGAGAAGAGAGCACACATTTTAAGGAGCCTTCACGGATGGGGCGGAGCCATAGGTTAGGGGAGGAGCCATGTGTTAGGGGAGGAGCCAGGCGTTAGGGGCGGAGAGTAGAGGACGTGTTGTTCAGGAAACGAAACTTAACGTTCATAGAAACCAAAGCCACCCTACGTGGAAGCAGTTCTCTCTTTCAGGAGAATGATAAAACACATTTTGGCATAAATAGTCTTACAGACAGCAACCACAACAAGGTGAGTAAAACAACACAACTTTAGAACCTCTCTTCCCGTTTTGGAATTAGAAAAATAATGGAACAGCTCAATACATAAACCTTGTTGTCTGGGTCTATGGCCTCTGCTACTTTCTGGTCTGAAGAGAACTTTTCATGTTCCATCTGTCTGGATGTAGTCAACAGTCCAGTTACCACCCTTTAAAAACGTTATTACAGATATGGTTGTAGTGCTATTTGTCAAAATGACTATTTAATAATTTAGCAGATTCTTAATCCAAAGTGACTGACAGTGAATTTAGATACAGGTCATTAAGGAGCAGGTAGGGGTTAGATAGTAAGGAGACAGGTCATTAAGGAGTAGGTAGGGTTAGACAGTATAGAGACAAGTCATTAAGGAGCAGGTAGGGGTTAGACAGTACAGAGAAATGTCAATAAGGAGCAGGTAGGGGTTATACAGTACAGAGACAGGTCATTAAGGAGCAGGTAGGGGTTAGACAGTACAGAGACAGGTCATTAAGGAGCAGGTAGGGGTTAGACAGTACAGAGACAGGTCATTAAGGAGCAGGTAGGGGTTAGACAGTACAGAGACAGGTCATTAAGGAGCAGGTAGGGGTTAGACAGTACAGAGACAGGTCATTAAGGAGCAGGTAGGGGTTAGACAGTACAGAGACAGGTCATTAAGGAGCAGGTAGGGGTTAGACAGTACAGAGACAGGTCATTAAGGAGCAGGTAGGGGTTAGACAGTACGGAGACAGGTCATTAAGGAGCAGGTAGGGGTTAGACAGTACAGAGACAGGTCATTAAGGAGCAGGTAGGGGTTAGACAGTACAGAGACAGGTCATTAAGGAGCAGGTAGGGGTTAGACAGTACAGAGACAGGTCATTAAGGAGCAGGTATGGGTTAGACAGTACAGAGACAGGTCATTAAGGAGCAGGTAGGGGTTAGACAGTACAGAGACATGCCATTAAGGAGCAGGTAGGGGTTAAGGGGCATCTTGCTGCCAACTGGTTGGACTGTGGACATTGGGGATCAAACGTTGTTTTTTGACACATACTTACCTTTGGACAAGAATTGATAGAAATGTACTTTGAGAATTAATTATTACTTTAATTTAAATGCAAAGTGATCGGAGTAACACGACGTAGTGGCACTTCTCTCTTTCTGGAGACACAGAACAACACTTTATCAACTAAATAGTCTGACAGAAACATTATCAGGTGAGTCCAACATGTTGACTATAATCCTCATGAAGCTGTCTTGTGTGCAGGGCTTCATGTTGTACCTCCTGTTGAATGAAGATTTCTGCTTGAAACAACATGAATATATAATATATAAAACACTTACATTAGAATGAGTTGAAGTTATTTTACTATTGTTATACAATTAAAAAACGAATGTAATGATTTATGTTTTTACTTTTGCTGTTATAATAAAGCTGTTGAGAACTCTTCTATTAAACCTTCATTACCCTTTATAATTAGGCTTATATAGTTATAGGAACCAACGAATAATAAAGAATAAAGCTGTTGAAAACTCTTCTATTAAACCTTCATTACCCTTTATAATTAGGCTTATATAGTTATAGGAACCAACGAATAATAAAGAATAAAGCTGTTGAGAACTCTTCTATTAAACCTTCATTACCCTTTATAATTAGGCTTATATAGTTATAGGAACCAACGAATAATAAAGAATAAAGCTCCAGCCCCGATCCAACATTCAACAAAAGAAGAAGAGAGAACAGATCTGTTTCTTGCCGCTACACTCGCTGCAGGAACGCGCCCCGGCGTGCACGCGCACAGTGCACACACGAGCAGCAGAGCTATGAGAGCAGCAGACAGCGGATTCAGTCAGAGTAGCAAGTAGAGGAAGCAGCACTCCGGGTTTGGGGTGGGTGTGTGTGTGTGTGTGTGTGGGGGGGGGGGGGGGGGGGGGGGGGGGGGTGTTCTGCGTGCGTCTGTGTGTGTGTGTGTGTGTGTATTTGAACATCAAAACGATGATCACCATTATATACAAAAATTAAAGTGCAACCACCAACACAGCAGTCCTATACAAATAGGCTTCATAACTGTAGGCCTATAATAGTGCTCACTAAATATATGAACAGTTGTTTCCAGGCCTACAGTTTGATAAATGCATACACTGCTGTATTATGCAGTTATGTCTGTTTTATTACAATCTAGCTATTAACGTGGAGAATGAAGCTTTAGGCCTACATTAATCATTTAAACATCTTTAGAATATTAAACCAATTGATTTGATGTAAGGTCCGTTTTGAAACACTAGAAAAAGGTGCACCGTAGCACCATCTGCTGGTTAGATGACGTCAGTGCAACTAACTGACCTGAAAACCATGAAGCCTATGTCATCATCATCATTGATTTATGTGTTGAGACGATTTCATGTCCCTCTCATAAGAGTGATCCTCTCAAATATAGAGTAGGCCTACACTACATAACACAATATTAGGATTGGCTCTACAATATTCAAAACAATTTCACATGACTCATTAAATTCCCTGGTCACCCAATTCCAAAAGGGAAAATGTATTTTTGAATTTAAAGTTGACGTTGATATTAGTCATCCATCAAAGATTGATAAAGAAAATATGCTATTTAATAATCTAAAATGCTGTTTAAAAATGGCTTTATTAGCACATCAGAGATTTTTCCAGGATTGAGCGGGCAAGGCAGTAATTTTGGTTAAAGCTGTTTGATTGATAGCTACAGCAACCAACCGGGTCTAACCACTGGGCCTCCATCATTCTATATTGTCCCTGACAGTATTTAAAATACAATTCATTACAAACATACACTGTTTGCCACAGGTGTCGCTAACTAATAACCGGTCTGCTACTTATATGTAGGCCTACCAGGGCATGGGTAGAGTAGATTAATCTTTATTATCCCTGCTGGGGCAATTCCTTTTACAGCAAACAGTTTAAAAAAAGGTAAAGAACAATTAAGATCGGGTCCTAAAACACATGCAGCTAAAAAGAACATAAAAATACAATAACATTAGGTCCTAAAACACATACAGCTAAAAGGACCCCAAAAACACATAAAGATTAGGTCCTAAAACACATTCAGCTAAAATGAACACAAAAGCACAATAAGAGTAGGTCCTAAAACACAAGCAGCTAATAGGAACTTAAAACACAATGAGATTAGGTCCCAAAACACATGCAGCTAAATGGAACACAAAAACACAATTAAATTTGGTCCTAAAACCCATGCATCCAAAAGGACATACAGTTTCAGTACTATATGGTCAGAGCATACAAAAGTGCCTATCAGACATAACAAAAACCATATCATGGTTACTCAGTCCTAGTCACCTTCTGGTTACAAGTTTAAACTTTGGATAGCATCTGGGACAAAAGAGCGACCATATTTATTCCTACTTCATCTAGGCATCCTACACCAACGCCCAGAGGGAAGGAGGGAAAACTCAGAATAAAGAGGGTGAAGAGGGTCCTGAAGAATATCCTGAGCTTTCCTAATGACCCTCTGAGGTTAAACAAGACAGAGGGCATTCAGGTCACAGCCAGTGATGTTAGAGCTCGTCCTCACAATCTTCCTTAACATATTCTTATTCGTCAGGTTTAGGTTCCCAAACCAGCAAATAAAACCAAAGGTAAGGGCTGTCTCGAAACAAGATGAGTAAAAGATTTTCAAAAGTTATTAGTCTACATTAAAACTGCAAAGCTTCCTTAAACAGAATAAGCGCTGGTGACCTTTGTTTGAGACTGCCTTCACATTAGGCTCAAAGCTTAGTTTGTCATCCACAATTGTATTGCTACATATTGTATTGATATCCTATTGATTATGATCGGTCTGCTTATGGTATAAAGTCCATAGATAGACCCCCCGCTTAGCGAGGCCGCGTCACAGCCTATCAGATAGACCCCAGACTAATTACCAACTGTCTAGAAATGAATATTCATGAGCAAGCTAGAACCTTTCAATCTATTCATATATCTTTAAAATCCTATTTTTAAAACGGGGACTGTACCTGGAAAACGGGGCCGTCTGGTCTTCAGTAGGCCGGTAGTATCGGCCTCCTACTGGAGCTGACCGCACTGAGTTCACACTTGACAGGCGCTAGGACCCTGGGGACCACGGCTTCCCCAGGGTCCTAGCACCTGTCAAGATGTCTGCCTGCAAATTGGCTCCATGAGTCCCCTTATCACTACCTCACCAGAGAACTCCTCCACCACCAGCACCACCACCACCACCACCACCAGTACTAACTGTCTTCATGACGTTAGACTCTAGCTCTATGATGCTAGGCTATCCTCTGAACCCTGAGGTCAAGAGACTAAATTAGGTGTAGAAGTTCACATATATCCACAGCAAGTTTCCAGTCCGATTCTTCCAAAAAGACAGCAGAGTCAATACGTCACGTTCAATGCTCTATTTGTGGGCTCATGCAGGATCCCCAAAACAACCACCAGAGACCTTCCATGGTCACAAAAAGCTCTGCTTGATTCTGTGTGTAAAATCCTGAGTGCTCTCTCATTATTCTTCTCCCATTCTTCTCCCATTAAAGTATTTTCTTCATCACACAACACAGTGTCTTAAAGCACATGACAAGGGCGGGGCTCTCAGTTACCTCCAATCATTACTTGTTATCATGCAAAAAGGTGCAACCCACAGATGGCTATTGGGTTACCGTTATTAAATTAAGCCAATGACAAACCGCCTACACCCTCTCTAGGCTAATTATTTCGGGGGAGGGGGGGGGGATGATGGGCCCCCGACCTGTTTGTCTGAGGGGGATCTGTTGTTAGGTTGTGAGACAAGGGAAGGGCCATTTGATGGCAATACCAACCGTGGAGCAATATCTTACAATATCTTTAAGAACAAAAGGGGGTTAGAGACAGACGTTTAGCAGGGAGGGGGATGAGAACAGGATGAAGGTAAATATAAATATGAACTCAAACATGGGTTCAGAGAAAGGGATCTGGCGGGGGGGGCGTAAGGGCAGGGAAAAGGTTTCGTCAACTAACAGTGGGGGGCAGAGACCGGGTTCTGGCTGGAAGGGGGGAACAGTATGAGGCAAAACCAAATTTAACTGTTTAAAGACACTTTCCTCAACAGCGTGTAAAGACAGCTGTTTTTCATATATGGGGTCGAAAGGTCAGAAAGAGCCCGCGTCACGCCCCTTCTGAGATCTAACAAAGTGAGAGGGGTAAGAGGTCATGAGATGGAGCATTATCCGAGGCTCTTTTAGTTACTTCCTGTAGGGCTAGAGGCCCTAAATGTATTATCTTACTTGTCCTTGAGGCCCTCTTTCATGTGAAAGAAACCACCGGTCTCTTGCTAACTCCCAAGTGTCCTTGACCCCTAGGTCACCTACTAATCACATAACTTCCTGTAGGGCTGGATGTATAGTATATTAGCTACTATTTTAGTAAACCTTAATGCCCTGATTCATATAAAAGAGACCAGATGTCGTTATCTTACTCCCAAGTCATTCTGTGCACACACCATTAACGGGGTTAATGGTGTGTTTGCATCACTTCCTGTAGGTCTAGGACCCTCATGTTGATAATTGTAGTAATCTTTTGAAAGTCTTTTTAGTCTTCCTTTTACTTTATTGACGTATTAACACTTTAAAGCGGGATTAATTGGTCATGATTATATTGTGCTTATTATCTATGTTTTTATAAAATTAACCTTTAGAATGGATTTTTTGGCAGAAGCAAAGTGGATATAAACTCATGTCGGCCTGCTCCGTCCCAAAGACGAAAAAAGTTATCCGTGGGTCACTCGAAAATCTACGTCTTTATTGAAAGAACATCATCAGTTACATAAAATAACATATCATGACTTTCATATAATACCCATAACATAGCAGCCCAGATGACTAATGTTACACAACGCAATACAAAGATTCAAACAACATGCAAGCTGCGTTGTTTCAGGGTTACCAGCATCTATATGAATCACCATGGCAACGATAGAAAAAGTTGCAATAACTAACAAACTAAACATCCTCTACATTCACTGACTGAAGATGACAACATTAAAATGAATATTCATCACTAGAAATGTTATCAAAGCACATTTTAATGCCGTAACTATCTTAAAATGTTGCTTTTTCAACTGAGAATATAATGATTGTCATCCATTTTGTTTTGACAGAACCTTTACATACGTGACGTATTGCTGTTTCTTCAAACAGTCGATAAGGGGCTAAAACGGTCATATGGGTCGTTTTCAAAGACCTCTACAAACAACCTATTCTGACGTTTAGGTTGGAGATCATGTTTCATCATTGATATTGTCAAAAAGTTACGTGGATAGGTTTATGGTCATTGAACAGCTTATCCAAGAGAGCCATGAATCAGAACTGTATGTTTCTCTGTTAACTAAAGCTAGCCTGCTAACATTTCTGATAACTACAGCGGGGCAAACTATGTCATCTATTTATACATTCAGATTATTGGTCTTCTGGTCAGTGATATTAGGATGACACTAGCAAACAAACATTAAATATGTTACATTTATATGCAAAATAAAGACAAACCAGCACATTCACATCAGGAAAAAGTGAATCGTCAATATCAATACATAAATATAACCCCCACTTCAATTCCATTAAAACAACCTACTCAATCAGAGTTTAAGATAAAACCCTACTTTGTGGATATAATTTGTAAATCAGCTAAGCCAGACAGATATAAAAGCCAACAGATACTTTATTTAGTCTTTTGATGCATGACTCAACTACATCTGCTCATAAAGAAGTTCACTGATTATAAACTAAAGTAAATGTATTCTATATGCTATTCTAGCACAAAATGTGGCCTGTCACAAAGCCCATAATGACGGAATGCAGAACTAGCTAGCTACCTCTTACACACTCTGACCTACAGCATTCAGAAACTTCACTACTCAGGTCTTCTTCAGAATCAGCAGCTATGTTCCCCAGTGAGGCCAATTAGGTGCAGCGAATTTGATTCTCTCTTGTGGAAGTATAGAAGCGCAACTTGTTCACTCCTTCTGTCTGACCTGTGGAAATAGAAATATAAGAAGGTAAATGAAAGTGGCTGAAAAGACCTACAGCTGATTTCACTCATTCACACTCCTAGGTTGAGCACAGTACTAAGGAGGACTTTTATTATCCCAAATAGGAAGCTTGAAACTCTTATTGTTTGAAGCTGTTTTTTGGTTTTTTTTAGTTGACTGAAAAAAGAGATTCCTCATGAAGATCTTCTCTGAGACTCCACTGTGCAGGTAGACCATGCAAGCTGGTGCATGCCTTTACAGAAGGTTAAGCATATTTGGCTTTATGAGGACCTGGTAATGGCTCTATAGGCTGGACACCAACCTGTAAAACAGATGAAGTTAAGATGTTCTTCACAAGAGCGTGGCCTCCATGTGGAAGGTTCCATGCTGGACACGCCCCCACAGGAGCTTGAATGTTGTGAACCTTCGTCCCATTGGCTGAAGTCCATCGGCTCACCGGACATCCAAAACCAGGAGCTTCCTAAAAGTGACCTACCAACATTGAAAGAGATTAAAGCGTTACATGCGTGGAAGGAAGAATAATGTGGCCAAATATTTAGCTTTAGTTATTTTCATGGTATTGTTGATAAGACAAAGTGATGGACGGACAGATGATCGTAAAGACAGACTTGACTGCCTGATAGACACCAAGGTCTGGCCAGTACCTGCGCAGGCCCACCCAGAGGTGGCTGGTTAGTGGGAAGGGGGCGCGAGCCACCAGCTCATCAATCATCTCCTGGTCTTCTGGGTCCCTGAGGCTCAGCAGGTCCCAGTGAGAGTCTCTGCAGTAGAGCAGGGCGTCTGACCAGCACAGCCGTGTCCCCATCAGAGTGATGTTCCTCCCCATCTCCTGAATGCTCATGGAGGGTGCAGCGAGCTCTGTGGCAATAATTGACAGTGTGTTGTTGAGGGAGTTTTACTTTCAGCACTGTAAGTCTAGTAGAGCTATGAATCTTCATCTATAATCCCATTCAAAATAGTCTAGCCTACTATTAATATTTACTATGTACCTATATACCGTATATACAGTCTTCTGCATTGACAATGACACTATCAGCATGTAGTTGTTAAACGTTCTGTCCAGTAGAGGGCATTCTACCAATTTACATTTATTTCTTGCTAAGAAAATATTAATATTAGCCACAAAATCCCGACTCACGTTGTTTTACATTGAATGCAATTGTTCGTTTCACACAACAATAAAATAATAACGAGCCATTGAGTTGAATGGGAGTGAACACATACAAAGTGATTTCCATTTTGTGAAAGGCAACATACAATTGATTCACACCAAGGTACATTTTTACGGCTGTAGCCAGGTAATAAATCTGTTAAACCAATCATATTTCGCTGTCTTTGTCAAAGTCACCATTGAAACTGTCCAAGTTGGAGGAGGTAACAGCCTATTAACGTTTCTCCACACAGTGTTCTTACTGCATCCATAGTGGTAAACTACCATCATCTATAGTTATCACTGTCTGTTAAATGTATTGATCATTCATCTCGATAGCAGTAGGCGCCTAACAAAACATGGAGGTGTGCCGTTGTATCGCAACAGTTTTATTTTGGATATAAACTTTCTACAAAAGAGTGGCAACTCTATTTTAGGTATTGAGCAGGGAGCCAACCTCAAAAACCATAGTCTCCAAAACATGGATGTATTCAAGAATGCACACCCACTTATTATAACCCCCCCCCCCCACACACACACTAATTATTTCCAGAAATCATCATTACATCAATATATTTATCACCAATCAATGTGGGATGATTTTAAACACATACATTTTAAGGGCAAACCAACACCTTCAGACGCTTGGCAATTCTTTATCTCAAAAAGGAACCACCACAGTCTAATCTCAGCACACTTGAACTCAACTGATGTGAAGGGCTATGAGGTGTCTTGGACCATACAGAAAACATCTTACTTTGATACTTCACTCTGAAATATCACAATACATAACAGTCATGTAGATCAGTGGTGCCAACCTTTGACTTTAGGTGGACCACTAAATTGTCATCAAGACCTTTCACGGACCACCTCAGATGGAAATGGTAGAAAATAGATAAATACAAATGCAGTGGCTGACCAAAGAGTGCCAGCAAACCCTTTATACACAAGTATTACTGCAAGAAGGCCATGGCCAGTGGGAAACAGTGAAAATAAGAAGTCAGCAACGCTGCTTATGCTCCCTTTGTGTTTATTCAGCAAACACAAAGTAACACAAAACATCAATGGAAAACCTTATAATGCAAAAAAGTGACGATACAATGCTACTCCTTTTTTTTAAATAATAACATACCATATACTTTATTTACTGAATAAATGTATTTTAAATGATCTATATTCATTTTCTATTGTACATTTTTCTATTTAAAAAATAAATCCCACAGACCACCTGCAGTACCCTCGTGTACCACCAGTAGTACGCAGACCACATGCAGTACCCTCATGTACCACCAGTGGTACGCGTACCCCCTGCAGTTGAAAAACACTGTATGCAGATTGTGCTTTGGTGGATGCTTTTACCCAAATTGTCTTATAATACTGACGGTGCATACATTACAATAGGTAGCCCCGAGTGGGAATCAAACCCCTAACCCTGACAGTGTTAATGCCGTGCTCTACCTGTTGAGCTATTAGGAACATCAGCATTTGACTTTTGACCAATGATGGTTGACCAACAGTGGTACTGGTACACCCATCCCCCTTTGATGATCATGTAATTATGGACTGGGTTCCTACCTCCGTACACTTTGACCTCACACAACGTCAAAGCATCAGCAAAGGACTTGTAGAAGTTGATAAACCTTCCTTCCATTCCCCAACACTTGACAGTCTGAGTCAAGCAGCTTGGGTCATCGTTGATGATGGCACACCTGAGGAAAAGAGACAGAGAGAGAAGATACAGTAGTCTGGTGAAGGTATCAGAGACCAGATTCCAGTAGCTGGTGTATTATGATATCCATAATCATAATACTTGTACTTGTACTTGTACTTGAGCAGAACACTGGTTGTGTTCCCTTATTTTCTGGGAGTATAATATTCTGTAATTTAGTGATTTACACTTTTATCCAAAGACACTTAAAAGCAGGTCGAGGTCATTAGGGATCAAACCCAGAACGTTTTGGCAGGGAGTCTAACAGTATTGAGTGGAAGTAGGGGAGGTGACACCAGTGATTCACCTTGGATTGTCGTTGCCGTTGTTCACCAATGAATTCCCGATGAGTATTTCCACGCCATTGAGCCTGTACCTAGCAGCATTCCTATTAGTGACTTGGATCTCTGACACCCTGTACACACCAGGCAGCTCCAGCCTCCACCATTGTTTGGCCTGTAACTGGGTATGGGTGCAGCTGTTGTGCTCCCACTGAGGGTCGGTGTTCCCATCGATGGCGCGTTCAGCCAGCCCGCCTGAACCGGTTGAAGACTGAATAGCCTTGCCGCTCAACGCCAGGTTAATGCGGGATGCAGCTTAATGGAGAAAGAAACCACAGAATAGTTTGTCAAGTTGCATTCTAGTGTTCAAAACACATTGAAATACTTATTATAATAATTATAACTTGTCACCGGCCCCTAAATGGGGCACATAGAAATACCTGAAAATCCAGGTGACTTCCACAGGAGGACCACAACACCTGGTGATGAGAAAATACTTAAGTCATTTACTTAATGAAATAATATTTTAGCTAATTTAGCCAATATTAACAAGCATATATCCTGTAACTATTCCTGGTGAGAATCTTACACACGCCCATGATCACAATAGATCAACTGTCAAAAGTTATAACACATACACTTTTATTAATTCAATATAATGAAGTGGGTAATGATACATACTGTAGTGTTGTGTGGAATACCTACCAATGAAACTGCAGATGAGACGACTGGACCCCATGGTTCTGGGGAAACAACATGCCCAGACAATAGATAATACTAGCTACTAGGTATACATTCCTTCATATTAACATTCTATTAAAAGTGAAAACGAATAGATAATTTGAGATGGAGTTATAAGCAATTGACATATTACATTAATCTTAGGAGTCCAAAAAGGAGGAGTCTACCTTTACAAATCAATAACAAAATAATCCTAAAATAGTTTGTCTCTCTGACTTGAAGATGGTACTCACCGGCAGAGTCAGTAGGTCCTTCTGTATGAATGAAGCGTCTGAATCTAGGATCAGCACAAGATAAACTTGGAATTGACTTAAGTAATCCAAAGGCTCTTCTTTGCAAACATTAGGGTTCTTACAACGCGTTGACGAGTCTCTCAGAAAGTGTGAGACACAAAGTGTGAGGCAGACGCGTCTGGGGCTCAGACACTAAAATGAGCAATGCCACGGTCCGGTCTCCAGTATACTTAGTGCCATACCTAATAGTCTATTCAAATAATGTTTGCAAATATCCATTGGTGCAGGCGGGGCACCAAAACAGCCTCATGATTATCTTTAACTGAATTAATTAAATTTAAGATTAAGCACAACTCCCAAAGGTACCATATGGTGAAGTGTCAGACATAACAATGGGTTCGCCTTGTCCATGTGAAACTCAATTTAAGGGTATATAACACATAGATTTCCCTTCATCCTTTGTGCAACGTGTTGACGTGTCTCACACAAAGTGTGAGGCATTTCATTTAGCTAATGGCTCGCTGCATACGCATCAAGGAGGGTGGACAGTAAAATGAGCAATGCCACGGTCAGGTCGTCAGTATACTTGGTGCCATACCTAATAGTCTATTCAAATAATGTTAGCAAATATCCATTGCTCTTCACATGCCCCTGTTCAAGCCGGTGCAAAGTGATCTGTAGAGACAGACGTCAGGGCAAGGTACGTAGCAGTGGGACCATAATCATTTTTAAGTAAGTTACACATCTGATATCTGAGTTTGACAAATTAATGTTTTACTTAGAATTACACATCATTGGAAAAGGTAAATGCTAAATTCTAAAATGGTACTCATTACCAATTTATAATGAATACATGGAGGAAGAAATACCACCATGTATTTCTCTCCCATTTGATATATTTGCATACACATTTAAGAGGAAGGTAGAGAGGCAGACAGAGAAGGACAAGGCCCTAGCTAGTAAATAAAACAACTCATTGACATTTCAACAAATCAAAGGGAAGACTGTTTATTATATTATCAGCATGATAATAGTGCCAGCAGTGGCAAACCACCACCCTAGACAATATTTTCTTTAATGTTCAAAGATTTCTAATATGTTCCAAATAGTCGCTTATTTAAAACGAGTGCCAGTAACAACACAACAAGATGCAGTTTGCAATTATTTCTAGGATTAGTAGTAGTAGTGTGAGTAGCTACAAGCTACTTTGGCTTTCTAAATTATGGTTGATAAATTACTTATTTAAGCAGGTTAGATAGTTACGTGTAGGTAATTAAGTTAGATATGGTTAAAGGTATAATGTAACATTTCAACATTCAATTTTCTAAAAGCAACGAGACATATGTTATATATTTTGTACATCTGTAAGAATATCTCCTCTGGTTGACTGATAGATAGAATGGAAACATTGCTAGCAGCTGCACCCATTTAACAGGGAAATTGGAAGGAGGTTGAATATTTGGAAACATTATTTGTATAGACTATTAGGTATGAGTAGGCGGATTTCCGAGGTGGTGATCTGAATCACTCATGAGGGCCCATTCTCCGCCCAACACATTGTTGGAGGGCCCACTGTGTCTATGGGCCCCACAGCCCACGGGCCCCAGTGCACCCCCACTGCCTGCACCATCTATATTTACGCCATTGTGAAGGGAATGAAGTGCAGGAGGGGCACCAAAACAGCCTCATGATAATCATTATATGAATAAATTAAATTTAAGATTAAGCACAACTCCCAAAGGTACCATATGGTTCCATAAGGTATACCTTATTTTGGTTAAATCACGAGGTGTCAGACATAACAAGGGGTTCGTTCTGTCCATGTGAAACTCAATTTAAGGGTTCAACAAGAGAATAGAGTGGAGACACTTGCGTGTCTGTTTTCCCTTCATCACACAACAAAATAACACATAGATGTCCCTTCATCCTTTGTGCAATGCGTTGACGTGTCTCACACAAAGTGTGAGGCATTTCATTTGGCTAATGGCTCGCTGCATACGCATCAAGGAGGGTGGACAGTAAAATGAGCTATGCCACGGTCAGGTCGTCAGTATACTTAGTGCCATTGCTAATAGTCTAGTCAAATAATGTTAGCAAATATCCATTGCTCTTCACATGCCCCTGTTCAAGCTGGGGCAAAGTGATCTGTAGAGACAGATGTCAGGGCAAGGTACGTAGCAGTGGGACCATAATTATTTTTAAGTAAAATACACATGTGATATCTCTTTTATACATGAGGACAAGTGTATTCAGCCTGAACATGTTAATCAAAACTGCAGTTTGAAAAATAAATGTTTTACTTAGAATTACGCCTAATTTGAAAAGTAAAATGGTACTCATTAGCAATTTATAATGAATACATGGAGAAAGAAATACCACCATGTATTTCTCTCCCATTTAATATATTTGCATACACATTTAAGAGGAAGGTAGAGAGGCAGACAGAGAAGGACAAGGCCCTAGCTAGTAATTAAAACAACTAATTTACATTTCAACAAATCAAAGGGAAGACTGTTTATTATATTATCAGCATGATAATAGTGCCAGCAGTGGCAAACCACCACCCTAGACAATATTTTCTTTAATGTTCAAAGATTTCTAATATGTTCAGAATAGTCCCTTATTTAAAAGCAGTGCCGGTAACAACACAACAAGATGCAGTTTGCAAGCATTTCTAGGATTAGTAGCAGTAGTGTGAGTAGCTACAAGCTACTTTGGCTTTCTAAATTATGTTTGATACATAGCATATTTTAGCAGGTTAGATGGTTAAGTGTAGGTAATTAAGTTAGACATGGTTAAAGGTATAATGTAATATTTCAACATTCAATTTTCTAAAAACAACGAGACATATGTTATACATTTTATACATCTGTAAGAATATCTCCTCTGGTTGACTGATAGATAGAATGGAAACATTGCTAGCAGCTGCACCCATTTAACAGGGAAATTGGAAGGAGGGTGGATATTTGGAAACATTATTTGTATAGACTATTAGGTATGAGTAGGCGTATTTCCGAGGTGGTGATCTGAAACACTCACAAGGGCCCATTCTCCGCCCAACACATTGTTGGAGGGCCCACTGTGTCTACGGGCCCCCCACCCCACGGGCCCCAGTGGAGCCCCACTGCCTGCACCGTCTTTATTAAGCCATTGTGTAGGGAATGAAGTGCAGGAGGGGCACCAAAACAGCCTCATGATTATCGTTATAAGAATCAATTAAATGTAAGATTAAGCACAACTCCCAAAGGTACCTTATCGTTCCGTAAGGTATACCTTATTTTGGTTAAATCACGAGGTGTCAGACATAACAATGGGTTCATTCTGTCCATGTGAAACTCAATTTAAGGGTACAACAAGAGAATAGAGTGGAGACACTGTTTCCCCTTCATCACACAACAATATAACACATAGACGTCCCTTCATCTTTGTGCACCGTGTTGACGTGTCTCACACAAAGTGTGAGGCATTTCATTTGGCTAATGACTCGCTGCATACGCATCAAGGGGGTTGGACAGTAAAATGAGCAATGCCACGGTCAGGTCGTCAGTATACTTGGTGCCATACCTAATAGTCTATTCAAATAATGTTTGCAAATATCCATTGCTCTTCACATGTCCCTGTTCAAGCTGGTGCAAAGTGATCTGTAGAGAAAGACGTCAGGGCAAGGTACGTAGCAGTGGGACCATAATCATTTTAAAGTAAGATACACATCTCATATCTGAACATGTAAACCAAAACTGACGTTTGAAATGTTTTACATAGAATTACACATAATTGGACAATTTAAATTCTAAATTCTAAAATGGTACTTATTAACAATTTTTAATGATTACATGGAGGAAGAAATACCGCTATGTATTTGTCTCCCATTTAATATTTGTGCATACAAATTTGAGAGGAAGATACAGAGGCAGACAGAGAAAGACAAGGCTATAGCTAGTAATTAAAACAACTATTTGACATCTCAACCAATCAAAGGGAAGTCTGTTTATTACATGTGAAGCATGATAATAGTGCCAGCAGTGGCAAACCATGACCCTACACAATGTGTTTTAGTGGTACCATTAAAGGGATACGCCCTGACGATACCATGTGTATAAGTACAAGCATTTCTAGGACCCTAGGTTTATCAAAGACTTTCAAAGTGAGCTACTCACACTTTGGCTTTCTAAATTATGTTTGATAACTTGATTATTTTAGCTGGTTAGATGGTTAGAATTAACCATCATCATCATTAAATTATCTTAATACGACGAGACCTATGTTATATATTTTGTACATCTGTAAGAATATCTGAAATTATACATTCTACATTCTATTAAAAGTGAAAACGAATAGATCATTTGAGATGGAGCTATAAGTAATACACAAATTACATTCATCTTAGGTGTCCAGAAATGAGGAGTCTACCATAACAGAGCAATACAAAAAATCTTTAAATAGTTTGTCTCTCTGACTTGAAGATGGTACTCACCGGCAGAGTCAGTAGGTCCTTCTGTATGAATGAAGCGTCTGAATCTAGGATCAACACAAGATAAACTTGAAAAGACTTAAGTAATCCAAAGGCTCTTCTTTGCAAACATTAGGGTTCTTACAGCGCATTGACGAGTCTCACAGAAAGTGTGAGAAACAAAGTGTGAGGCAGACGCGTCCGGGGCTCAGACACTAAAATGAGCAATGCCACGGTCCGGTCTCCAGTATACTCAGTGCCATACCTAATAGTCTATTCAAATAATGTTTGCAAATATCCACTGGTGCAGGCGGGGCACCAAAACAGCCTCATGATTATCGTTAACTGATTTAATAAAATGTAAGATTAAGCACAACTCCAAAAGGTACCATATGGTGAAGTGTCAGACATAACAATTGCTTCGCCCTGTCCATGTGAAACTCAATTTAAGGGTATATAACATATAGATTTCCCTTCATCCTTTGTGCAACGTGTTGATGTGTCTCACACAAAGTGTGAGGCATTTCATTTGGCTAATGGCTCGCTGCATACGCATCAAGGAGGGTGGACAGTAAAATGAGCAATGCCACGGTCAGGTCGTCAGTATACTTGGTGCCATACCTAATAGTCTATTCAAATAATGTTTGCAAATAACCATTGCTCTTCACATGTCCCTGTTCAAGCTGGTGCAAAGTGATCTGTAGAGATAGACGTCAGGGCAAGGTACAAAGCAGTGGGACCATAATCATTCATTTTAAGATACACATTTTAAGATACACATCTGATATGTGAGTTCAAAAAAAATATGTTTTACTTAGAATTACACATAATTGGAAGAGGTACATTCTAAATTCAAAAATGGTACTCATTACCAATTTATAATGACTATATGGAGGAAGAAATACCACCATGTATTTCTCTCCCATTTAATAAATCTGCATACAAATTGAAGAGGAAGGTACAGAGGAAGACAGAGAAAGACAAGGCCCTAACTAGTAATTAAAACAACTCATTGACATTTCAACAAATTAAAGGGAAGTATGTTTATTATATTATCAGCATGATAATAGTGCCACCACCCTAGACAATATTTTTTTATGTTCAGAACAGTCCCTTATTTAAAACGAGTGCCAGTAACAACACAACAAGATGCAGTTTTCAAGCATTTCTAGGATTAGTAGCACTAGTGTGAGTAGCTACAAGCTACTTTGGCTTTCAGAATTACATTTGATAAATTGCTTATTTTAGCAGGTTAGATGCTTAAGTGTAGGTATTTAAGTTAGACATGTTTTTAGGAAATTGAATGGTGAAATGTTACATTATACCTTTAACCATGTCTAAGGATGTTGGGGTTGGGGTGGTGTTGGGGAGGAGTTGGTTTTGGGTTGGTGTTGGGGTGGTTTTGGGGTGGTGTTGGGGTTGGGTTGGTGTTGGTGTTGGGGTGGTGTTAGGGTGGTGTTAGTGTTGGGGTGGTGTTGGTGTTGGGGTGGTGTTGGGGTGGTATTGGTGTTGGGGTTGTGTTGGGGTCGTGTTGGGGTGTTGTTGGTGTTGGGTTGATGTTGGGGTGGTGTTGGTGTTTTGGTGGTGTCTGGGTGGTTGGGGTTGTGTTGGTGTTGGGGTGATGTTGGGGTGGTGTTTGTGTTAGACAGTACAGAGACAGGTCATTAAGGATCAGGTAGGGGTTAGACAGTACAGATACAGGTCATTAAGGAGCAGGTAGGGGTTAGACAGTACAGAGACAGGTCATTAAGGAGCAGGTAGGGGTTAGACAGTACAGAGACAGGTCGTTAAGGAGCAGGTAGGGTTAGACAGTACAGAGACAGGTCATTAAGGAGCAGGTAGGGGTTAGACAGTACAGAGACAGGTCCTTAAGGAGCAGGTAGGGGTTAGACAGTACAGAGACAGGTCATTAAGGAGCAGGTAGGGGTTAGACAGTACAGAGACAGGTCATTAAGGAGCAGGTAGGGGTTAGACAGTACAGAGACAGGTCATTAAGGAGCATGTAGGGGTTAGACAGTACAGAGACAGGTCATTAAGGAGCAGGTAGGGGTTAGACAGTACAGAGACAGGTCATTAAGGAGCAAGATAGACAATATATAGACTGGTCAGTAAGGAGCAGGTAGGGGTTAGACAGTTAAAAGACAGGTCAGTAAGGAGCAGGTAGGGATTAGACAGTACAGAGACAGGTCATTAAGGAGCAGGTAGGGGTTAGACAGTACAGAGACAGGTCATTAAGGAGCAAGATAGACAATATATAGACTGGTCAGTAAGGAGCAGGTAGGGGTTAGACAGTTAAAAGACAGGTCAGTAAGGAGCAGGTAGGGATTAGACAGTACAGAGACAGGTCATTAAGGAGCAGGTAGGGGTTAGACAGTACAGATACAGGTCATTAAGGAGCAGGTAGGGGTTAGACAGTACAGATACAGGTCATTAAGGAGCAGGTAGGGGTTAGACAGTACAGAGACAGGTCATTAAGGAGCAGGTAGGGGTTAGACAGTACAGAGACAGGTCATTAAGGAGCATGTAGGGGTTAGACAGTACAGAGACAGGTCATTAAGGAGCAGGTGGGGGTTAGACAGTACAGAGACAGGTCATTAAGGAGCAGGTAGGGGTTAGACAGTACAGAGACAGGTCATTAAGGAGCAGGTAGGGGTTAGACAGTACAGAGACAGGTCATTAAGGAGCAGGTAGGGGTTAGACAGTACAGAGACAGGTCATTAAGGAGCAGGTAGGGGTTAGACAGTACAGAGACAGGTCATTAAGGAGCAGGTAGGGGTTAGACAGTACAGAGACAGGTCATTAAGGAGCAGGTAGGGGTTAGACAGTACAGAGACAGGTCATTAAGGAGCAGGTAGGGATTAGACAGTACGGAGACAGGTCATTAAGGAGCAGGTAGGGGTTAGACAGTACGGAGACAGGTCATTAAGGAGCAGGTAGGGGTTAGACAGTACAGAGACAGGTCATTAAGGAGCAAGATAGACAATATATAGACTGGTCAGTAAGGAGCAGGTAGGGGTTAGACAGTTAAAAGACAGGTCAGTAAGGAGCAGGTAGGGATTAGACAGTACAGAGACAGGTCATTAAGGAGCAGGTAGGGGTTAGACAGTACAGATACAGGTCATTAAGGAGCAGGTAGGGGTTAGACAGTACAGATACAGGTCATTAAGGAGCAGGTAGGGGTTAGACAGTACAGAGACAGGTCATTAAGGAGCAGGTAGGGGTTAGACAGTACAGAGACAGGTCATTAAGGAGCAGGTAGGGGTTAGACAGTACAGAAACAGGTGATTAAGGAGCAGGTAGGGGTTAGACAGTACAGAGACAGGTCATTAAGGAGCAGGTAGGGGTTAGACAGTACAGAGACAGGTCATTAAGGAACAGGTAGGGGTTAGACAGTACAGAGACAGGTCATTAAGGAGCAGGTAGGGGTTAGACAGTATAGAGACAGGTCATTAAGGAGCAGGTAGGGGTTAGACAGTACAGAGACAGGTCATTAAGGAGCAGGTAGGGGTTAGACAGTACAGAGACAGGTCAGTAAGGAGCAGGTAGGGGTTAGACAGTACAGAGACAGGTCATTAAGGAGCAGGTAGGGGTTAGACTGTACAGAGACAGGTCATTAAGGAGCAGGTAGGGGTTAGACAGTACAGAGACTGGTCATTAAGGAGCAGGTAGGGGTTAGACAGTACAGAGACAGGTCATTAAGGAGCAGGTAGGGGTTAGACAGTACAGAGACAGGTCATTAAGGAGCAGGTAGGGGTTAGACAGTACAGATACATGTCATTAAGGAGCAGGTAGGGGTTAGACAGTACAGATACAGGTCATTAAGGAGCAGGTAGGGGTTAGACAGTACAGAGACAGGTCATTAAGGAGCAGGTAGGGGTTAGACAGTACAGAGACAGGTCATTAAGGAGCAGGTAGGGGTTAGACAGTACAGAGACAGGTCATTAAGGAGCAGGTAGGGGTTAGGGGGCGTACAGGTTTGACAACGGACATTGGGGATCAAACCAAGAACCTTTCAGCCTGGAGTCAAGCACCCGGTTATTGTTGAAATAATAGTGTTTCATTCTTCTGTTTTAGGATTGGTCCTAAATCTGAAGTGTCCCTGGGTGACTTTAGCAGTAGGCATCTTATTATTATTACTATACCATAGGCTACTTTATTTATATTATAATGATTAAAGAATTCACCCTGTCATGAGTATTTAAATAACTTCCCATGTTGTAGACAGTGTGGTTTTGTTTCATTTGGATAACGTATTTAGAAAGTGTTCTAGATAGTTTTCAGGGACTTTCAGAATAAGTGCTTCCATGTTAACTCCTATCTCAGACATCTGAAATTTTAGCGTTGTGACACTTGGCTGTTTCAGCTGGGCAGGAGTCAGAGACTGCTCACCCTATGCTAACGTTGTTTTTGGACACATACTTACCATATTTTAGACAATTATTGATAGAAATGTACTTTGATAATTGATTATTACTTAATTTAAATGCAAAGTATCCAAAGTAACACTACATGGAGGCACTTCTCTCTTTCTAGAGACAAAGAACAACACTTTATAAACTAAATAGTCTGACAGAAACGTTATCAGGTGAGTCCAACATGTTGACTATAATCCTCAGTGAAGCTGTCCTGTCTGCAGGGCTCCATGTTGTACCTCCTGTTGAATGATGATTTCTGCTTGAAACTATATGAATATATAAAATATATAACACACGTACATTAGAACAAGTTAAAACTGTTAGTTTACCATTGTTATACAATTTAAAAACAAAAGTAATTTTCTTTTAACGTTATTAAACAAATCTCTTATAGGAATGGCCTCTGCTAACACTTCCAGGTCTGAGGAGGACTTTTCATGTTCCATCTGTCTGGATGTGTTCAACAGCCCAGTTACCAATCCATGTGGACACAACTTCTGTAGAACCTGCATTACAACGTTCTGGGATGGCCAAGTCCAGTACAAATGTCCTGTTTGCAATGAGCTTTTCCACAGAAGACCTGATGTACGGGTCAATACCTTCATATCAGAGATGGTTGATCAGTTTAGAAGATCTGTACGAGTCAAAGAGCAGCCTTGTGTTGAACCAGGAGAAGGTCCCTGTGACGTCTGTACTGGGACCCAGCTGAAGGCTGTGAAGTCCTGCCTAGTGTGTTTTATCTCTTACTGCCAAACCCACCTGGAGCCTCATCAGAGAGTCACAGGCCTGAAGAAACATCGGCTGGTCGACCCTATGGACTGTCTGGAAGACAGGATGTGTAAGAAACACGACCGACTTCTGGAGCTCTTCTGCCAGACTGAACAGGTGTGTGTGTGTCTGGGCTGCACAGTGACGGACCACAAGTTCCATCCTGTTGTACCTCTAAAGGAGGAATTTGAAGTGAAGATGGCCCAGCTGGGGAAGATGGAGTCTAAAGTTCAGCAGATGATCCAGGAGAGACAACGAAAGATACAGGAGATTAAAGCCACAGTAGATCACAGCAAAGCAGACGCAGACAGAGAGATAGCTGATGGTGTGCAGGTCCTCACTGCTCTGATGCGCTGTATTGAAAAGTGGCAGGATGATCTCAACCAAATGGTTAAAGAGAGACTGAAATCCACAGAGAAAGAAGCTGAAGGCCTCATCAAAGAGCTGGAGCAGGAAATAAAAGATCTGACCAATAGAAGCTCAGAGGTGAAGCAGCTCTCAAACACTGAAGACCACATCCACTTCCTCCAGACCTTCAGATCCCTGAAGAATCCTCCACCCACCAGGGACTGGACAACGGTGGAGGTCCATCCTCCGTCATACGTAGGGACCTTGAGGAGATCCCTGGATCAGCTGGAGGAGACACTGAACATGGAGATGAAGAAGCTGCGTGATGCTGCTGAACTGAAGAGGGTCCAGCAGTATGAAGTAGATGTGACTCTGGATCCTGATACAGCTCCACCCCAGCTCATCCTGTCTGAGGATGGGAAACAAGTACATCATGGAGATGTTAGGAAGAAACTCCCAGACAACCCTAAGAGATTTACACGGTATCTATTTGTTCTCACAAGGCAGAGCTTCTCCTCAGGAAGATTTTACTTTGAGGTCCTGGTTAAAGACAAGACTGCATGGCATTTAGGAGTGGCCAGAGAGTCCATCAACCGAAAAGATCAGATCATATGGACCCCTGAGACAGGTTACTGGACTCTTTACTTAGACAACGATGGGTTGGTATTTAGTGATGACCCTGATGTCCGTCTCCCTCTGAGAGCTGAGCTCCAGAAGGTGGGGGTGTTTGTTGATTATGATGAGGGTCTGGTCTCCTTCTATGATGTGGAAGCCATGGTTCATATCTACTCTGCTACTGGCTGCACCTTTAGTGAGCCTCTCTATCCATTCCTCGGTCCATGTCTCTATGATTATAAAGGTACAAACTCTGCCCCCCTGATCATCTCACCTGTCAATCAAACAGACTAGGACCTTTGTTAGATAATAAAATAATCTAACGACCAAAACCACTAATGTTGTTTCCTTCATGGGAATCTCTACTATGTTGATCTGAGAGAACTGCATTCCTGTTGTACTGCTTTCGTTTGACAAGAAGGAATTCATTCGGAAAATAACCCTGACTATTGTAAAATATAACCCATGATACATGATTCGATTACATATACTATATTGATCAATATCTGATTACTGCTGAATGTTTTTTTTACACATTTAACAATATGAAATTGTAAACATTTGCAGGTGCATGTTAAAAATCTCTAGTTTCTTAAACAAAACGAGTATATTAGTTTATACTTCTGAATTATGAATGACAACAATCAAATGTTTGTACACTTTTTTATTTCAATTAAAACGTACAATAGGTAGAATGGGGTCATTTTCTGTGGAATAGGTACATTCTCTACAAAATGTATTCAGTAGAATAGGTACATTCTCTACAATATGTATTCAGTAGAATAGGTACATTCTAAACAATGTGTATTCAGTAGAATAGGTACATTCTCTACAATATGTATTCAGTAGAATAGGTACATTCTCTACAATATGTATTCAGTCGAATAGGTACATTCTCAGTACAATATGTATTCAGTAGAATAGGTACATTCTCTACAATATGTTTTCAGTAGAATAGGTACATTCTCAGTACAACATGTATTCAGTAGAATAGGTACATTTTCCTTCGCTCTCTCCCCCTCCTTCCCTCATTCTCTTCCCCTCCTCTCACTCCCTCCCTCCCTCTCTCCTTCCCTCTCAGTGTCTCTACTCTCTCTTTACCTCTTTTCCCCTCCCTTTCCCTCTCTCTCTCTCCCACCTCCCCTCTTCCCCCCTCCCTCCCTCTCCCTCCCTCTCTCCTACAGTGAAGCTGACTGTCATCGATGTCTCTGTGTCAACAGCAGTAGGCCTGTGCGTCACTCCGTCCATTGCCGCCACCTAGCGGCCGCCGGCTGCCACTTCTCCACGTGCTTCTGTTTACACACACTGCCAGCAATCACCAATCTACGCTCCCTATTTCTCCATCGCGCTTCCTAGCAGCCGGCGCCAGTTCGTTGTTACTCTCCACCTGGTATCTTTAGTATCTTCGTTCCCGCAATCCTGGCTCTCGTGATTCTCTCTCCCTCCCCCTCTCTCTCTCCCACCTTCCCTTTCTCTCTCTCACTCTATCCTCCCCTCTCTCCCTCTCCCTCCCTCTCCCTCCCTCTCTCCTACAGTGAAGCTGACTGTCATCGATGTCTCTGTGTCAACAGCATTATCTCTGTGTCTTCCAATCTAAATGTTCAGTTAAAGTTCATATCTCTCTCCATCTCTCTGTCCCCTCTCCTCTTGTTCCTGTTTTTTTATACGTTTAATGATATCAAATTGCAAACGACTACAGGAAGTAGAACATATTGACAATGTGAAGTGTTCATTTTGATAACGTAATAAAATGTTTGTAAACCTTTTTGATTTCAATTCAAATTTACAAAAGTAGAATGGGACATATTCAGTGGAAAATGAGCATTCTCTACAATATGTATTCAGTAGAATAGCTTTATTCTCAATCTGTATTATACTGAATTCTCTCTCTCTCTCTATTGTACTGAATTCTCTCTCTATTGTACTGAATACTCTCTCTATTGTACTGAATACTCTCTCTATTGTACTGAATTCTCTCTCTATTGTACTGAATTCTCTCTCTATTGTACTGAATTCTCTCTCTATTGTACTGAATTCTCTCTCTATTGTACTGAATTCTCTCTCTATTGTACTGAATTCTCTCTCTCTCGCTCTCTCTCTCTCTCTCTCTCTCTCTCTCTCTCTCTCTCTCTCTCTCTATATATATATATATATATATATATATATATACGGTTTGGAAATGGTTTTAATAAGCAGGGACTCAACAATTCCAGGAATCCTTTCCCTGATTTGAATCTCTAGTCCCGTTTGACACGACCGGTAGATCATGGCAGTTGGTGCCACGCCCCTAGAAAACCACAGAACAGCCCGTAGTTCCAGGAAGGAATCAAATTCATAAATATGTTCATGACTTTTAATTGATAGTTCAACCAGACTTTTCTACACCATTTGTAGATTGGTTTGCATTCTTTGCATTCGATGACTCCCTCTCTAGGTTAAACACCTGCTGTTGCAGGCATCGCCTCTGATTGGCTGATAGGGTTACCCGGTCACCTGCTGATTAAGCGCTGATGTGACACACCTGTCCTCCGCTTCGTGAAACTGAACTGAAGGGGCGTTTACAGGGGGGCCGGCAGCCCTGCAGCCCCCAGAATGAACCAGGACTGTTAAGGGCCTCAGGGGACCCAGTTGTTTGGTTTGTTTGGACTCCTAGTCCAAAGGGTCCCCAATGTCCTACCTGAGCAGCCCAAACCTGGCCATTCATCTCACTGAACGCTCTGGATAAAGACATCTGCTAATGTTCATAGTTTGAGTTGTAATTTGGCTAACATGGTCTTCTATAGTTGTAAGTGAGAGAAGATAGGTTTAGGAACCAGACACAATAGTTACATACAACGAGTCTTGTTTTTAATGCCATTTAGTTTTTGTATAGCAGAAAAAGCTACCAACAATTCTGTTTTTCTTTTTCTCATCTCATCTCACTTGGATGTAAGTAGTTCTTCCTGCAAAGTGTTTCACGATTTTATTTCTTTTTAAATGGCGTATGTACACCGGGGGTGATTTCCTAAACCTGGTGGTCAGTGGCTTGTCAGCTGCGTGTGAAGTCATCACTCAGCCGAGGTTCAGCACCTCGGACAGCGACAGGGGAAGACGTCGCCTACTCTGTCTGCTGTGGTTCAGCGTCCTGCACGGTGTTGGGCTGAAAGCACAACCCCCACCTGTGGATGTCGGGCCCTCATACCACCCTCATGGAGTCTGTTTCTGACCGTTTGAGCAGACACATGCACATTTGTGGCCTGCTGGAGGTCATTTTGCAGGGCTCTGGCAGTGCTCCTCCTGCTCCTCCTTGCACAAAGGCGGAGGTAGCGGTCCTGCTGCTGGGTTGTTGCCCTCCTACGGCCTCCTCCACGTCTCCTGATGTACTGGCCTGTCTCCTGGTAGCGCCTCCATGCTCTGGACACTACGCTGACAGACACAGCAAACCTTCTTGCCACAGCTCACATTGATGTGCCATCCTGGATGAGCTGCACTACCTGAGCCACTTGTGTGGGTTGTAGACTCCGTCTCATGCTACCACTAGAGTGAAAGCACCGCCAGCATTCAAAAGTGACCAAAACATCAGCCAGAAAGCATAGGAACTGAGAAGTGGTCTGTGGTCACCACCTGCAGATCCACTCCTTTATTGGGGGTGTCTTGCTAATTGCCTATAATTTCCCCCTGTTTTCTATTCCATTTGCATAACAGCATGTGACATTTATTGTCAATCAGTGTTGCTTCCTAAGTGGACATTTTGATTTCACAGAAGTGTGATTGACTTGGAGTTACATTGTGTTGTTTAAGTGTTCCCTTTATTTTTTTGAGCAGTGTATAAGGACATTCAAAAGATTTCGGTCACGTCCTTCTTTTCATTTTGAGTAGCATCAAGACAAATGAATCACTTGAATATTGAACGCAATGTTCAAGTTACCACATGGCTCAGAAAAGCACAACAGTGAAACGTTAAACTAATATTGTATTTCTCTAAAGTATAATATAAACTGTAGTAAACAGTAGGCTTACCTTATCTATTCCATGATGAAAATGTGCTCTGCCCTATACAGTATAAAGTTATAAAAAGTATAAATGCAAAGGAAGAAACAGGCTAAAGTGTTCCTAAAAAAAGGAAATCAGGGAAAATGGATTAAAATGGATCTAGAGAAAGATTGAGCTTCACGTCTACTCACTTCATAAGACTGAAGTTCAAATGAGGAAGTAGACTTTAACGTCTCAGAGAGGAAGCAACGTTTTCGTCATCTGGCATCGCGTGTTTTCAGGGAAGGTGATGGTTTTGAAAACTTCAGACAGGCACGCATGCACACACACACACTGATGCATGCAAACCCACAGAGACACAGACATACACACACATATGCACACACACACACACACACACACACACACACACACACACACACACAATATAAGCAACATAAGAATCACAAGAATCCTGCAATGGGGTTTAAAAATACAACGTCTAGGAGCTATTTCCTTAGTGTGAATGTTGAATATATTACTCTGACTTTGTTGTTCCCTTTGCAGACACTAGGGGCGCTACACCTAATCAGACCAGGCATACACCATATAGAGGGACAGCTGTTATTGTCAGGTGATGCACCTGGAAGGGCCTACGGTTGTTCACCAGAGCAAGAGAGAGACGACAGGATGAACCACGCTGTATGTGGTCTGCTTTGACTGAAATAGATGTACCACAACGTGAGTCCTGCCTGGACATTGGACTTCATATCGCCTGAGAACCCTGTTTAACCGCTGCATCAGGGGCCTTTTTTGAGTTATGTTTATTTTGAAGAAATGCTTAATATGGAACAGCCACTACACCACGAATGTACACCAGTTGACAGTTGTACATCTGTGTCGTTGTGGAGTGTGTGTGGTTGATGGGTGAAGCAGCCTCACCCGGCCCGGGTCAGACTGACTGGACTCTGGGGCTGGGTGAGGCTGCACACCTGTGGTGCATTGACCAATCAAGACTCACAGGTTAAACCAGCCATCACCACACACACACACACACACACACACACACACACACACACACACACACTCAGGAAGAGAGAGCGCTGAGAGTATTCACCTCATGCAAGAGACTTTCAAACTCTGTGATAAACTGGTTTTCATCAACTACCAGTGTCCTAGTGTGGGAGGAGCCCAGCAAAGCCACACGGGTGGCGTGTGGCAGGGTCACCTGCTACCATCGGATTTTGTGCAGAAATAGTATTTTGAGACAAAAGATAACATATTATTGCTGTGTAATGTTGTGCTTCATAACATAACAATTGCTGCATGTTATTGCTGCAAGATCAAAAAGAAGATAGAGGCACTGCATGTTATATAGGCTATACAATAAGATACAAGCACTGCATGTTATATAGACCCTACAATATGATACACTGCATGTTATATAGACCCTACAATAAGATACACTGCATGTTATATAGGCCCTACAATAAGATACACTGCATGTTATATAGGCTCTACAATAAGATACACAGCATGTTATATAGGCCCTACAATAAGATACACTGCATGTTATATAGGCCCTACAATAAGATACAGGCACTGCATGTTATATAGGCCCTACAATAAGATACACTGCATGTTATATAGGCTATACAATAAGATACAGGCACTGCATGTTATATAGGCCCTTTAATAAGATACAAGCACTGCATGTTATATAGGCCCTACAATGAGATACAGGCACTACATGTTATATAGGCCACACCCTAGTAAAACACCTGTTGGTAATTAGACTATCCTGTTATACCATTAGGATGAGAAAAACAGTCATGGGGCCTTCAGCGAACCAAAACCCTTAAACCAACAGAGGAGGAAATACAGCCAACCACTACAAGTAACGTGAAAATAACCATAAGGTATCATATCCCATAGACACTTCATACATTTAAAAATACATTTATGAATATGTATAGTAAATCTCTGATAGATAAACAGAAGACGTTTGACCTCAGCTCTAAATGGACATCATAAAGAACTTCCAAATCTAAATAGCCAATAAATAGAGATAAATGAGAAGTCCTGGTCTATATTCAGTCCATGAGGACACAGGTTCTCAGACGGAGGTCAAATAGTGTTCCCTCCTTACCAAGTGACCTCCTCTCGGGGGGAGGGGGGGGGGTGAAAGAGTTGGCAGCGCTGATCACATGTCGTCTACGCTACGTACACATATTTAACTTGTGATTTAAATATAAGGGCATTCAAAGGATTTCTGTCACGTCCTTCTTTTCATTTTGAGTAGCATCAAGACAAATGAATCACTTGAATATTGAACGCAATGTCTCAGAAAAACACAATATATTAAACATTAAATTAACGTTGTATTTCTCTATAGTAAAATGAGTTTGTAACATGTAATTGATAAGCGTTACATGGAACCGTTTCCCAAGATTAAATCATTGAATATACCAATAACCTAAACACAATATAAACTGTAGTAAACTGTAGGCTTACCTTATCTATTGCGTGATTACAATGTGTTCCGCCCCATACAGTATAAAGTTATAAAGTATAAATGCAAGGGAAGAAACAGAGGTTAAAGTGTTCCTAAAACAAGTAAATCAGGTAAAAGGGATTAAAAGACGATCTAGAGAAAGCTTGAGTTAAGGGCTCCTCATTGAGAAAGACACAAGTTCAAATGAGGAAGCAGACTTGAACAATGAGGAAGATACAGGACTGTGACGCACTGGGAAGTCTAGACAGCCAACCACAGCCTCAGATAACTCACAGGAATCACCCTCTCTCAGCCAACTTGCGTAACGTTTTTTTCTGGGAAATCAAAGATTTCAGACACGTGCATTCATGCACATGCATCCCCCCCCCCCCCCCCCCCCCAACACCACACACATACACACACACACACACACACACACACAGTGGTGACCATATCAAGAAACACATCAAACGGCACAAAAGGCACCCGTTTTAGTGGAGGGATTTAGGGAGATGGAGAGAACAGGGATAGTGCAGGAGAGAACGGTACAAGGGCTGATAACAATACTGTGTAAGAAGGGAAGTAAGTTTGATTTAGGGAATTATAGGCGAGTTCGATTATTGAACGTAGATTATAAGATTCTGACCGAGAGAGAGAGAGCGAGAGAGAGAGAGAGAGAGAGAGAGAGAGAATAACTGACAGACACGGAGGAACCCCACCCATCTACAAACCAATTTAACACACACACACACACACACACACACACACAGTTCAACAGCTACCAACTCCGTTAAATCATTTAAATTAAATACATTAGATTCAGGGATTTATTTTTCAACTTTTAGATAATGTTTAAGATAATTAGCATCTAATCCAGTTTTAAATATACTTTTTCTTTGATTGCCATTAGGCCAGAGTGAGTTACTTCTACTTTAACCAGTTCAACTGTATGGGCTCTAAAATGTTATAATTTCACATAGAATGAATATTTCAATTTAAAATGATAGTTAAACCACCACAATCCCAGATTTCTATCACACATTATCAGCGATTGATATTCCACACACAAGTCAGTGCAATTGTGCTGCCTCAAGACACTCAGGCATTGTGGAGCTGTGATGTCTACTATTGCATCCTTGCATTGACGTTTTAAAGTTTGAATTCAGTGTCAAGCTCCCGTGTTAAATGTACACCAACGCCTGATTTCCATCAGAAAGGCTACAAGAGATGCTTTCTGGCCGACGGGGTTTCACGGCAGGTCAGACTGGGGTGTTGGCCTACAAACTGCTTTATTTAAATGTGGGCTACATGCGGGCAGCACTTTTCTACTTTAATAGGCTTAAATTGATTCTGTAAATAAAGATACAGTCACGTTTTTTACTTTATGATAGAACTAAAAACAACCAATATAAATATTTCACATTTGAATTAGTAGGCACATTTCTACTCACATCAGGTCCAGATGAGATGCTCCGTTTTACTTTGAAAACTCTTTGTGACCTGTGAAGCAGAGGAAGAGATGACCAAGTAGTCACAACACAGTTGACCAGAAAAGTGCACACAGGTTGTGGTTTCATGAACACAACAACATCACGGCGTCTGGGAGCCATCACACTGCCAAACGGTGGTGGACCCCAACGTGCTGTCCGCTTCCTCTGAACTGAAGCCAACCAGACGCAACCAATTAACCAATTAAGAAACGCACGCAGCGCGCGAGCTGCGGCATGTGAGCTAATTAGTCCAAGTCAACGCGGGGTCGGCGCCCTCTGGTTGCCTTGGTAACAGCGAGGGAGTCAATTTCAGCGCTGTGTTTGATCTTCAATGACGTCACTAAATGAAATGAAAGGAATAAGTGGGATTGGACCGATTTCGATGAAGCCTTCATGGTGGAGAAGTGAAGGTTGAGATCAATAAATAAATCAATGTAGCACTAAACAAATGTGGCATTATGAAATAAATGTTGCATTTCCTAAATAAATGTGACATTGAAGTAATAAATGTGGCATGATAAAATAAATATGGCATTACATAAATAAATGTGGCATTATGAAAAAAATAAATGTGGCATTAAATAAATGTGACCTTTTGAAATAAATGTGACATTTTGAAATAAATGTGGCATTAAATAAATGTGGCATTATGCAATAAATAAATGTGGCATTATGAACTAAATGTGGCATTATGAACTAAATGTGACATTAAATAAATAAATGTGGCATTATGACGTAACTAAATGTGGCATTATGAAATCAATATGGCATTAAATAAATCAATGTGGCATTAAATAAATGGGGCATTATGAAATAAATGTGGCATTTAATAAATAAACGTGGTATAATTTAAAAAAGTCCCCTGAAATAAATAAATGTGGCATTAAATAAATAAATGTAGTATTTTGAAATAAGTCCCCTGACACTATATAAAAAATACGGAATATATAGAGTATGTCTGTTTTTAAAATGCATCTG
>JACYXH010000619.1:5000-72500 GCA_026745465.1 Lota lota | reverse complement strand
TTTTTTTATATATATTTTTTTTTGTTATAGTTTTCCAATTTTGCACTTAAAACAACCCTGCTGTGTGTGTGTGTGTGTGTGTGTGTGTGTGTGTGTGTGTGTGTGCGTGTTAAATAAACAATGCTAATTAGTTAAATAAGTCACTTCTCTTCCAATGCGCAGGCATCAACCAGTAGAAACAGAGTGAAGCAGGGAGGGAGGTTAATATATATGTATATATTTGCATTTGGTGGAGGCATCTTAAAACAGTGAGTGTGTCACGGCTTGTGCAGGGAGGTTAACCCAAATGCAGACATCAGACTCAGAGGGTTAGGTGCAAACGGAAGCTTTACTTCATGTCAACAGGCAGACAGAGACAAACCTACAACAAACAATGAACCGACAAACTGGGGCAGAAACTAGGGAACTTAAAATGCATGGAACATGGTGAACCAGTTACTTATGGCTGTGGTTAAATCTTTTATTTTTCGCTCTTGTAAGCTACTAGTGTTAGAAAGCTCTATAACCAGGCTAATGTTGGATGACGCTAACAACCTCCCCCATGACAGAGGGACCTTGACCCCATGACCCTAGACTCTGGTTCTATGATGCTAGACTATCCTCTGAACCCTGAGGTCAAGAGACTTAGGCCCAATCCCAGTTCCCTCCTTGCCCCTACCACGTAGTACACACACACACACACACACACACACACACACACACACACACACACACACACACACACACACACACCCCAAACCCGGAGCGCTGCTTCCTCTACTTCCTACTCTGACTGAATCCGCTGTCTGCTGCTCTCATAGCTCTGCTGCTCGTGTGTGCACTGTGCGCGTGCACGTCAGGGCGAGTTCCTGCAGCGAGCGTAGCGGCAATAAACACATCTGTTCTCTCTTCTTCTTCTTTTGTTGTTGTGTTGGGGTGGTCTCGGGGTGGTGTTTTGGTGGTGTTGGTGTTGGGATTGTGTGGTGTTGGGGTAGTGCTGGTGTTGGGTTGATGTTAGTGTTGGGGTGGTGTTGGGGTGGCGTTGGTGTTGGGTGGTGTGGTTTTGTGGTGGTGTTGTGGTGGTGTTGGGGTGGTGTTGTGTTGGGGTGATGATGGGGTGGTGTTGATGTTGGGTGGTGGTGCGGTGGTGTTGGGGTGGTGTGGTGTTGGGGTTGGGTTGGTGTTGTGGTTGGGGTGGTGTTAGGGTGGTGTTGGTGTTGGGGTAATGTTGGTGTTTGGGTGGTGTTGGGGTCAATTGGGGGTGGTGTTGGGGTTGGGCTATTGTTGGGGTGGTGTTGAGGTTGGGGTGGTTTTGGGATGGTTTGGTGTTGGGGTGGTGTTAGTGTGGCGTTGGGGTGGTGTTGGGGTTGGGGTGGAGTTGGGCTGTTGCTGGTGTTGGGGTGGTGTTATTGTTGGGTGGTGTTGTTGTTGGGTGGTGTTTGGGTGGTCTTGCTGTTGGTGTGGTGTTTGGGTTGTGTGGTGTGGTATTGGTGTTGTTGTGGTGTTGGGGTGGTGTTGGGGTGGTGTTGGGGTGGCGTTCGGATGGTGTTGATGTTAGGGTGGTGCTTGGGTGGTGTTGGTGTTGGGGTGGTGTTGGTGTTGGGTTGGTGTTAAGGTGGTGTTATGTCGGGATGGTGTTGGTGTTAGAGAGGTGTTGGGGTGGTGTTGGTGTTGGGGTGGTGTTGGTGTTAGAGTGGTGTTGGTGTTGGGGTGGTGTTGGTGTTAGAGTGGTGTTGGTGTTGGGGTGGTGTTGGTGTTGGGATGGTGTTGGTGTTAGAGTGGTGTTGGTGTTGGGGTGGTGTTGGTGTTGGGATGGTGTTGGTGTTAGAGTGGTGTTGGTGTTGGGGTTGTGTATGTGTTGGGGTTGTGTTGGGGTGGTGTTGGTGTTGGGGTTGTGTTGGTGTTGGGGTGGTGTTAGTGTTGGGTGGTGTTGAGTTGGTGTTGGTGTTGAGGTGGTGTGGTGTCGGGGTGGCGTTGGGGTGATGTTGGGGTGGTGTTGAGGTGGTGTTGGGTGGTGATGGTGTTTGGGTGGTGTTGGGCTGGTGTTGGTGTTGGTGTGGTGTTGGGGTGGTGTTGGTGCTGGGATGGTGTTGGTGTTGGGTTGGTATTGGGGTGGTGTTGGTGTTAGGATGGTGTTGGGGTGGTTTTAATGTTGGGGTGGTGTTGGTGTTGGAGTGGTGTTAGGATGGTGTTGGTGTTGGTGTTGAGGTGGTGTGGTGTTGGGATTGTTTTGGGGTGGTGTTAGTGTTGGGTTGAAGTTGGGGTGGTGTAAGGGTGGTGTTGGTGTCAGGGTGGTGTTGGTGTTGGGGTGGTGTTGGGGTGATGTTGGGGTGGTGTTGAGGTGGTGTTGGGCGGTGATGGTGTTTGGGTGGTGTTGGGCTGGTGTTGGTGTTAGGGTGGTGTTGGTGTTATGGTGGTGTTGGTGTTGGGGTGGTGTTAGGGTGGTCTTAGTGTTGGGTGGTGTTGGGGTGGTGTTGGTGTTTGGGTGGTGTGGTTTTCGGGTGATATTGGGGTGGTGTTGGGATGGTGTTGGTGTTGGGGTGGTTTTAAGGTGCTGTAGGTGTTGGGATGGTGTAGGGGTGGTGTTGGTGTTGGGGTGATGTTGTGTTGGGGTGGTGTTGGTTTGGTGTTGGGTGGTGTTTGGGGGGTGTTGGTGTGGTGTTGAGGTGGTGTTGGTGTTGGGGTGGTGTTGGTGTTGGTGTCAGGGTGGTGTTGGTGTTGGTGTTGGGCTGGTGCTGGGGTAGTGTTGGTGTTGGGGTGGTGTAGTGTTGGGATCGTGTTGGTGTTTGGTTGGTGTTGGGGTGGTGTTGGGGTGGTGTTGGGGTTGGGGTGGTGTTGGGGTGGTGTTGGACTGGCGTTGGGGTGGTGTTGGTGTTAGAGAGGTGTTGGGGTGGTGTTGGTGTTGGGGTGGTGTTACGTTGGTGTTGTGTTGGGATGGTGTTGGGGTGGTGTTTGTGTTGGGGTGGTGTTGGTGTTGGGATGGTGTTGGTGTTAGAGTGGTGTATGGGTGGTGTTGGTGTTGGTGATTGGCTGGTGTTGGGGTGGTGTATGCGTTGGTGTTGGGGTTGTGTTGGTGTTGGTGTTGTGGAGGAGTTGGTGTTGGGGTTGTGTTGGTGTTGGGGTGGTGATGGTTTTGGGGTGGTGTTGGTGTTGGCGTGGTGTTAGTGTTGGGTGGTGTTGGATTGGTGTTGGTGTTGGTGTTGAGGTGGTGTGGTGTCGGGGTGGTGTTGGTGTTGGGGTGATGTTGGGGTGGTGTTGAGGTTGTGTTGGGCGGTGATGGTGTTTGGGTGGTGTTGGGCTGGTGTTGGTGTTGAGGTTGGGCTGGTGTTGGGGTGGTGTAGTGTTGGGATGGTGTTGGTGTTTGGTTGGTTTTGGGGTGGTGTTGGGGTTGGGGTGGTTTTGGGGTGGTGTTGGTGTTGGTGTTGGGCTGGTGTTGGGGTGGTGTAGTGTTGGGACGGTGTTGGTGTTTGGTTGGTGTTGGGGTGGTGTTGGGGTTGGGGTGGTTTTGGGGTGGTGTTTGGGTGGTGTTGGAGTGGCATTGGGGTGGTGTTGGTGTTGGTGTTGGGATGGTGTTGGGGTGGTGTTGGGGATTGGGTGGTAATTTGTGGAGTTGGGGTGGTGTTGGGGTAGAGTTGGGGTGGTGTTGTGGTTGGGGTGGTGTTGGGGTGGTGTTGGTGTTGGGGTAGTGGTGTTGGGGTGGTGTCAGCGTGGTGTTGGTGTTGGGGTGGTGTTGGGGTGGTGTTGGTGTTTGGGTGGTGTTGGTGTTGGAGTGGTGTTGGGGTGGTGTTAGGATTGTGTTGGTGTTGGGTGGTGTTGGTGTTGGGGTGGTGTTGGGGTTGTGTAGGGGATTGGGTGGTGTTGGGGATTGGGTGGTGTGGTGTTGGGGTGGTGTTGGGGTGGCGTTGGTATTGGGGTGCTCTTGGGGTGGTGTTGGGGTGGTGTTGGTGTTGGGGTGGTGTAGGAGTGGTTTTGGGGTGGTGTTGGGGTGTGGATGGTGTTGGGGTTGTGTATGGGATTGGGTGGTGTTGGGGATTGGGTGGTGTTGTGGTTGGCGTGGTGTTGGGGATTGGGTGGTGTTGTGGTTGGCGTGGTGTAGGGGTGGTTTTGGGGTGGTGTTGGGGTTGGGATGGTGTTGGGGTTGTGTAGGGGATTGGGTGGTGTTGGGGATTGGGTGGTGTTGTGGTTGGCGTGGTGTTGGGGAGCCGTCCATCCCAGCCCCCGGGGCCACGAGGGCGACCTGGGTTCCTGCAGAGCGTTCCTCTTACTCTTAACTCTTAACTCTCTCTCTCGTTTTGGTCCTTCAAGTGTCCGAGAAGCTTCGTGAACCTTCTCGGACCCCATCAATAACCGCTCCCCTGACGGAGCTGACGTTGTGACGTCACGGGGCCTCCGAAAGGGCCCGTAGACATCCCGGAAAGAACCGGACCGGAGTTCAGAGCAGCGTGGAACGGGTTTCTTTCTGCATTATGTGATTATTCTAGTAACGTTGACTAAAGAGCATAGGTTACTAAGTTTAAGATCATAGAAGACTGAACAAGATATGTGTTTATATTGGTAAAGATAAGAACTGTAGAGAATACAATTATAGAGAATAATGAGCACTGTTAATAACCTCTCATTTATAACAGCCTGCTTTTATATATAACAAGTATTTATTAAAAGTAATAATAACTCAAGTAGAAGTAAGAGTAGTCATCAGATAATAGCTTGAGGAAGAGTAAGAAAGTATCTAGTGAAAAGACTAGTCAAGTACTGAGTTATTTCAAACCAAATGATTTATTGTTGTAATAAGCAGAGCAAGATGAACGTAAATAGACACATATTACATTGTATATGCTTGTCTAATAGACATTAACAACATATAAAATAGCATGTATCCCATCAAATAAAACATCACACAATAACATATTAAACGTTTACAAAACAACATGAATGAAGACAAATACAGACACAAGAAAGCTCTCTCTCTCGCTCTCTCTCTCTTTCTGTGTGTTTGCATGTGTGTGTGTGTGTGTGTGTGTGTGTGTGTGTGTGTGTGTGTGTGTGTGTGTGTGTGTGTGTGCGTGTGTGTGTAAAGATTTGCACCGTTTGAAGAAGTAGATAACCCCCTTGGGGGTAAAATTGGATCTTACATAAACACACACACACACGTGCGCAGATCATCATTGTTTGTTAATGATCAGAAGAATACAGCCCTCCCTCCCTCATATGAGACCACGTCAGTCCTGTAACTACAAACACCAGCAGCCCTATAATGACCATCATCTTTATTCAAATATGAGATTAGTTGGCACACCAAGACCAACGATAACAACCAAAGTCCACCATGTAGTCTGCTTCACTGCCATAGGCAGAGAGAAAATATGAATCAAAAAAGAACAAGCATGAGCTGTGAAGCTGCTCAACAGTTGGGGTTGGAGCCAACCACTCGACCACAAGGGCCCTCGGGTGTGTGTGTGTGTGTGTTTGTGTGTGTTTGTGCATGCGTGCGAGTGTGTGCATGCATGCGCGCATGTGTGTGCGTGCGTGTGTGTGCGTGTGTGTGCATGCGTGTTTGTGTGTGTGTTTGTGTGTGTGTGTGCGTACATATGTGTGTGTGTGTGTGTGTATGGTAGGAGGAAGTTGGCGGCAGGGGTTTAGTATGAATGTTGAACAGGTTGAGACGCTAACAACCTCCCCCATGACAGAGGGACCTTGACCCCATGACCCTAGACTCTGGTTCTATGATGCTAGACTATCCTCTGAACCCTGAGGTCAAGAGACTTAGGCCCAATCCCAGTTCCCTCCTTGCCCCTACCACGTAGTACACACACACACACACACACACACACACACACACACACACACACACACACACACACACACACACACCCCAAACCCGGAGCGCTGCTTCCTCTACTTCCTACTCTGACTGAATCCGCTGTCTGCTGCTCTCATAGCTCTGCTGCTCGTGTGTGCACTGTGCGCGTGCACGTCAGGGCGAGTTCCTGCAGCGAGCGTAGCGGCAATAAACACATCTGTTCTCTCTTCTTCTTCTTTTGTTGTTGTGTTGGGGTGGTCTCGGGGTGGTGTTTTGGTGGTGTTGGTGTTGGGATTGTGTGGTGTTGGGGTAGTGCTGGTGTTGGGTTGATGTTAGTGTTGGGGTGGTGTTGGGGTGGCGTTGGTGTTGGGTGGTGTGGTTTTGTGGTGGTGTTGTGGTGGTGTTGGGGTGGTGTTGTGTTGGGGTGATGATGGGGTGGTGTTGATGTTGGGTGGTGGTGCGGTGGTGTTGGGGTGGTGTGGTGTTGGGGTTGGGTTGGTGTTGTTTTTTTTTTTGTGTAAAGGGGTGTGTGTGTTTTTTGTTTTTTTTGGGTTTTTGTTTTTTTTGTATTTTTTTTTGTTTATTTTTTTTTGTTGTTTTTTTGTTTTTTTTTTTTTTTTTTTTTTTTTTTTTTTTGTTTTTGTTTTTTTTTTGGGTTTTTTATTTTTTTTTTTGGTGTTTTTTTGGTTGTTGTGTTGTTTATGTGTTTTTTTATTTTTTTTTGTTTTTTTTTATATTTTTTTGTTTTTTTGTATATATTTTTTGTTTGTTTTTTTTTTTTTTTTTTATTTGTTGGTGTTTTTTTTTTTTTTTTGTTGTTTTTTTGTTTGTTTTGTTTTTTTTTTTTTTGTTTATTTGTTTTTTTTTTTAATTTTATGTTTTTTATTTGTTTTATTATTTATGTTTTTTCTGTTTTTTTTTTTTTTATTTTTGGTGTTTTGTTTGTTTTGTGGAGTTGGGGTGGTGTTGGGGTAGAGTTGGGGTGGTGTTGTGGTTGGGGTGGTGTTGGGGTGGTGTTGGTGTTGGGGTAGTGGTGTTGGGGTGGTGTCAGCGTGGTGTTGGTGTTGGGGTGGTGTTGGGGTGGTGTTGGTGTTTGGGTGGTGTTGGTGTTGGAGTGGTGTTGGGGTGGTGTTAGGATTGTGTTGGTGTTGGGTGGTGTTGGTGTTGGGGTGGTGTTGGGGTTGTGTAGGGGATTGGGTGGTGTTGGGGATTGGGTGGTGTGGTGTTGGGGTGGTGTTGGGGTGGCGTTGGTATTGGGGTGCTCTTGGGGTGGTGTTGGGGTGGTGTTGGTGTTGGGGTGGTGTAGGAGTGGTTTTGGGGTGGTGTTGGGGTGTGGATGGTGTTGGGGTTGTGTATGGGATTGGGTGGTGTTGGGGATTGGGTGGTGTTGTGGTTGGCGTGGTGTTGGGGATTGGGTGGTGTTGTGGTTGGCGTGGTGTAGGGGTGGTTTTGGGGTGGTGTTGGGGTTGGGATGGTGTTGGGGTTGTGTAGGGGATTGGGTGGTGTTGGGGATTGGGTGGTGTTGTGGTTGGCGTGGTGTTGGGGAGCCGTCCATCCCAGCCCCCGGGGCCACGAGGGCGACCTGGGTTCCTGCAGAGCGTTCCTCTTACTCTTAACTCTTAACTCTCTCTCTCGTTTTGGTCCTTCAAGTGTCCGAGAAGCTTCGTGAACCTTCTCGGACCCCATCAATAACCGCTCCCCTGACGGAGCTGACGTTGTGACGTCACGGGGCCTCCGAAAGGGCCCGTAGACATCCCGGAAAGAACCGGACCGGAGTTCAGAGCAGCGTGGAACGGGTTTCTTTCTGCATTATGTGATTATTCTAGTAACGTTGACTAAAGAGCATAGGTTACTAAGTTTAAGATCATAGAAGACTGAACAAGATATGTGTTTATATTGGTAAAGATAAGAACTGTAGAGAATACAATTATAGAGAATAATGAGCACTGTTAATAACCTCTCATTTATAACAGCCTGCTTTTATATATAACAAGTATTTATTAAAAGTAATAATAACTCAAGTAGAAGTAAGAGTAGTCATCAGATAATAGCTTGAGGAAGAGTAAGAAAGTATCTAGTGAAAAGACTAGTCAAGTACTGAGTTATTTCAAACCAAATGATTTATTGTTGTAATAAGCAGAGCAAGATGAACGTAAATAGACACATATTACATTGTATATGCTTGTCTAATAGACATTAACAACATATAAAATAGCATGTATCCCATCAAATAAAACATCACACAATAACATATTAAACGTTTACAAAACAACATGAATGAAGACAAATACAGACACAAGAAAGCTCTCTCTCTCGCTCTCTCTCTCTTTCTGTGTGTTTGCATGTGTGTGTGTGTGTGTGTGTGTGTGTGTGTGTGTGTGTGTGTGTGTGTGTGTGTGTGTGTGTGTGCGTGTGTGTGTAAAGATTTGCACCGTTTGAAGAAGTAGATAACCCCCTTGGGGGTAAAATTGGATCTTACATAAACACACACACACACGTGCGCAGATCATCATTGTTTGTTAATGATCAGAAGAATACAGCCCTCCCTCCCTCATATGAGACCACGTCAGTCCTGTAACTACAAACACCAGCAGCCCTATAATGACCATCATCTTTATTCAAATATGAGATTAGTTGGCACACCAAGACCAACGATAACAACCAAAGTCCACCATGTAGTCTGCTTCACTGCCATAGGCAGAGAGAAAATATGAATCAAAAAGGAGAACCAAGCATGAGCTGTGAAGCTGCTCAACAGTTGGGGTTGGAGCCAACCACTCGACCACAAGGGCCCTCGGGGTGTGTGTGTGTGTGTTTGTGTGTGTTTGTGCATGCGTGCGAGTGTGTGCATGCATGCGCGCATGTGTGTGCGTGCGTGTGTGTGCGTGTGTGTGCATGCGTGTTTGTGTGTGTGTTTGTGTGTGTGTGTGCGTACATATGTGTGTGTGTGTGTGTGTATGGTAGGAGGAAGTTGGCGGCAGGGGTTTAGTATGAATGTTGAACAGGTTGAGACGATCTAGCACATCTGGGGAACGTGATTAACTGTCCTTAGGAACATGCAACACTGACGAACGGAGGAAGGATTAAAGGGCTGTGAGACAGAAAAGAAGTCCTTATATAGAGCATGTCCAACATCCATACCTTCAGATTGGTGCAACAGCAGTGAGGATCGCATATCGCCGATATGGGCTGGACCATCTGTGAGGCAGCGGGGGTGTCAGACAGACAAGGCAACCAAAAGTTAAAGTGTCTGGATTCTGTCCAAACCTCCACGGCCCACACCCCCTCCTCTGAGCTGATGAACTATTCATCTTGTTCGTTGTTTCTTTCAAAGTTGTCTTTTATAGAAGTAAAGGGGGGGACGGTTACATTAATCTGTAAATTATCTTATGTTGGCATACTGTATGTTAATAGGCTTGTGAAAGGTCGCCAAAAACAAAGCAACGTGGGAAAAACCAACAGGGAATGTAGGGCATCATGTGCTGTTCTGGCCAGAGTACGCGGTCAGTTTACCCAAAATCCCAAATATTCTCCCACTTCTTACCAAAACAACCAGGTGGTTTCTATGGGATTTCTTTGATAAACGGCCTCCTATCTTAATATTTAGTCTTTTATCAGACGGGGTGATCCAAAGCTATGTAGTGAATAGATACACATATGCGTTGAAAGTATGATGCTAAGGGTGCTGCAGCACCCCCCGTTTGAAATAATGTTGTAAATAATATTGTAGTTTTTTAAAATAATTTCTGATTTATATATATTCTTCTTCTTAAGGCCCTTGTGTTAGCATTATTTAGTATTAAAACTAAAATAATTATTTGCTGAATACACAAGATCATTCAGTTGAATCCACTGTTTATTACCATGATGCTTCATTAACAAATACAACAGAAAAATAGTCCCTTACATGTACACCATAAACACAAGAACTAATAATAGAAGTAGCAGACATTACAAATCATAAACAGGTGTGCACATATCTTGAATAACTGAATATCTTCTGCTGCCATTTTGTTCCCAACAGAACACAAGGAATCAATATTCAGTTTAAAGCTATTTACAACATGAACATTACCCCATAGTCCATAGTTGGTCTAATGAGTAAAATATAAAATCTGCTTTAAATCAGGTTCCATGTTAGGATTAGTACAATTAAAACTGATATCAGAGTCCTTAAGAACAAAACTGTTAATGACTGAAAATATAAAAACATTGTAGAATAAAAAAACACGTGATTTACCATCAATAGGTATTCAAATACATTTCAAATAAAAAAAAATATCTTTGTAAAACCTGGTTAGCTAACTCTATGGAAGATCTTATGTCTCTTCCATTCATGGAATATCAAGATAAACTTTTCAGAAGCCCAATCAAATGTAGCATTTGGAGTTTAGTTAATACATATTTTAAAATCAACCAAAATACAAAAGTCTTGAATTTGAGGAAACACTGATACGAGTATCATTCATAGTGACGTCACCTGTTCACCTTCTCTACAGCGTAAACACCGATTCATTCTCCTGACCCAATTTACACTGATAACCACATTATACAATAGAGAGAGAGAACCAGACATCAACCTCTCAAACAGAGCAATAGTTCTTAAACCAAACCCAGGGTGGGTGTGTGTGTGTGTGTGTGTGTCTACAACCGACACAGAGACACTGAGGCACCACCCCCTAACCCAAACCCAGGGAGGAGGTCCTCCTTGGGGAAGGTGGACTGGAAGGTGTGGAGGTGTGTCAGTGTGTCTGAGGACCCTCCTACATCTGGGGACACACTGTAGAAGGACAGAGTGCCAGCAGGCCGGTCCAGATACACTCCTACTCTGTTAGAGCCAGCGGGGGGGAGACGTATGTCTGTTTCTCTACCGTTGTACCGGGCAGAGTAACCACCATGATAACAATCAAGACTCCAGGACTTGTTGTTCCCTCCAAGCCTGCTGTCATCACTCCATCCTCTCCTTGTGATTCCTCTGTATGTCACTCCTATAACAACACGTCCTTTCCTCTCTACCTCCCAGTAACAGCGGCCAGTCAGAGCCTCTCTACACAACACCTGGGGCCAGTATTCAAATCTCTCTGGGTGATCAGGATACGACTGCTCCTCTCTAACCCACGTCACCTTTCTGTTGTCCTCAGACAGAGAGAGTAGTCTGTTGGCTGTGTTTGGGTCCAGTGTGAGTTCACAGGCATCTGAAGGGAGAACAAGCATGATTAGGCTGCTAAATCTTTACTTTACATTACTGTTGTTGTTAATGATAAACATTAAACAGTATTATTAGTATTGTAGTTAAAATCTAATATGAAATACATGTATCATTATAGTCATGATTATTTGGTTGTTATGTCTAATATAATAAACTGAATCAAATAATAATAAAAATAAAAATAATAAATAATTTATAATAAAATATAAATAACTATGGAAGATTATTTAAAATAATAGCCCTACTAATAAGGCTATAAACAAAATACTAATATGAATATGAAGTACACACACAACTAATATTAATAATGTTAGTATCATTATTATGACATGATTATGTCAAACAATAATACTAATTATCATAATTCCTAAATAAAAAAATAACAATAATACCTATTAGATGTTATACAAGTATGATTAATTATGATGTTAAACAATATTGATAAACTCTGTGTTGCTGTCAGACCACTTTCATTAAAAGTAAGATATTCATAAGCCAGGGCCACATGTTTGTATTTGGCTGTATGGCTCTGTTGGGTAAACTGGTATAGATCTCACGGGATGTTTCCTCACACCCAGTAACTTATTTATCTTCTGATCATGCATTTCATTCTGCACTGCTGCCTCTCCAGATATGTATAGCTACAGGACGCTACACCGTGAGTCTTATCTGGGATCTGTGGTTGTGCGGCGTGTGTGTGTGTGTAGTCTTGTGTTTTCCATGTCATCAGCATAATTATTGAATGTATTTGTGTAATATGTTCTCAGCTAGGGCAACAAGTCCCATCAGGTCAATCAGTTTAGAACGCCCTTGACCACAGATCTGAAGGGCTTCACAGGCCGTGTTATAGAGATGAGGAGAGAGAGAGAGACAGTGAGCTTGACCACAGATCTGAAGGGCTTCACAGGCCGCGTTATAGAGATGAGGAGAGAGAGAGAGCTGAGGAAGGAGAGGGGGAGAGAGAACTGAGGAAAGAGAGAGGGGGGAGAAGGAGAGAGAGACAGAGAAAGACAGCGAGAGAGCTGAGGAAAGAGAGAGGATGAGGGAGAGAGGGAGATAGAGACAGGGAGAGAGTTGAGGAAAGAGAGAGACAGAGAGACAGCGAGAGCGCTAAGGAAAGAGTGATAGAGAGAGACAGACAGAGAGAGACAGGTGAGGAAGGAGAGGGGGGAGAGAGCTGAGGAAGGGGAGGGAGAGAGAGCTGTGAGGAAAGAGAGAGAAAGAGAGCTGAGGAAAGAGAGACTTAGAGAGACAGAAAGAGAGCTAAGGTAAGAAAGAGAGATAGAGAGAGACAGAAGGAGAGCTGAGGAAAGAGAGAGAGACAGAGAGAGATACAGCGAGAGGGCTGAGAAAGGAGAGGAGGAGAGAGCTGAGGAAGAAGAGGGGGCGAGAGCTAAGGAAAGAGAGCTGAGGAAAGAAAGAGGGGTAGAGGGAGACAGGGAGACAGAGAGACAGAGATCTGAGAGAGAGAGGAAGAGAGCTGAGGAGAAAGGGAGAGGCAGAGAGAGCTGAGGAGGAGAGAGAGAAAGAGAGATCTGAGCAAAGAGAGAGAGAGAGAGACAGAGAGAGAGCTGAGGAAAGAGAGAGAGACAGAGAGAGACTATAACTGATAGAGACACTGAGGCACCATACCTCCATAACCCAAACGCAGGGAGGAGGTCCTCCTGGGTGAAGGTGGCCTGGAAGGTGTGGATGTGTGTCAGTGTGTCTGAGGACCCTCCTACATCTGGGGACACTCTGTAGAAGGACAGAGTGCCAGCAGGCCGGTCCAGATACACTCCTACTCTGTTAGAGCCAGCGGGGGGAGACATATGTTTGTTTCTCTACCGTTGTACCAGGCAGAGTAACCATCATCATCACAATAAAGACTCCAGGACTTGTTGTTCCCTCCAAGGCTGTCATCACCCCCTCCTCTCCTTGTGATTCCTCTGTATGTCACTCCTATATCAACACCTCCTTCCCACTCTACCTCCCAGTAACAGCGGCCAGTCAAACCCTCTCTACACAACAACAGAGTCAAATCTCTCTAGAATATAGTAAATAGCATAGTGGACATGTCTAGGTGTCCACTACGGAGTTCTATTCATATTTATATATGTTACGAACCCCGTGGCTTTATACGTCTAGGAGGATGGACATGAGGCCCGTAACATAATTCATGCAAATTAGTTGGATGACGTGGAACAGTGGGAACGAAAAACTACACGACAACCGTAAACTACCGTCAAACATAAAATGTTTAATTGTGAACACACGGTAAATATTTGGGAAGAAGGGCTGAGCAGGACCCAAGAAATGAAACAATAATGTACAAAAAAACACATGGGGTGGTCCACTCAGGTCTAACAAGCGTTTCTTCCCCTTTTCCCAAAAAACACAAAGTTATCAATCAGAATAACAAGCGAGTTAACAAAACATAGGACATCACAGTGTCCAAACTCACATACGGCAATAGTCTCTCTCTCACTCTCACAAACACAACTGATCGGTTTATATACATTGGTAAGTGATTGAAAAAACCAGCAACAGGTGGTGCAATCCAGAGGAATGTTCACTGATTGGTCCACCTTAGCTAGCAGCAGTCACCTCAACGACCACCAATCAGGAACATCCAGGACACCTGTTATTAGGGCAGAAGGAGAGGAAACAACAACAAGACACAGGATACCTGTATCCGTAACAATATAACTTAACTCAGCACACTATGAGAACAGCAGAATTTGTGTGTTTTGCTGACGTAGTCTATGTGTGCGTGTGTGTGTGTGTGTGTGTGTGTCTGTGTGTGTGTGTGTCTGTGGTCTAAAAGGCAGTTATATTTAAAGCTTTAAATGATGCTTATCATTTGTGTGAAGACTATCTGTTCTACTAACGTCATCATAGACAGCGGCTCAGGGTTACATATATAAAGACTACATAGATATGTCATGTTGTTTTACTTTTATTCATTCTAACATACATAATTAACATCCACACAAACCAGTGTTATGTTTAACCTCATTCATTCATGTTTGTATTATTTAGATGTTTCTTTCATTGGTTCTCCACTACCTGTTTTAGTATTTATAATAAATAAATAAAAGCCCTTTTTGTCACAACTCTGTATTACTGTTTCCTTTTTTCAGTCCCTCACAAACATTATGAACATTATCGTGGATTTCACATCACATCACACGCACGCACACACGCACGCACACGCACACACGCACACACGCACACACGCACACACACACACACGCACACACGCACACACACACTCAGGGAGCTCGGACATGCTGGTACTGAACACCTGCTCTGACTGTTACAACTCTACAACATCAACCTGTGTCCTGGTCGTGGGAGGAGCCCAGTAAAGCCACCTAGGTGGCGTGTAGCACACACATTGCTACAACAATCATTTAGTGGACGCTTTTGTTCAAAGCTACTTACAATATGTGCATTCAATGAAGATACAACCTAAAAAGTGCAAGAATCATGCCAGCACAAGCAATTCAGAATCTGATTCATCCCTTTATGTACTCTTTAATTATATTTTACGTTTAAACCTCTCTAGACCAACAGAGTGAGTTACAAACGATGACTTAGAGAGCCTAGACAGACTCTAGCCCTTCAAGTGTATCGTGTGTATCTCACAGGATGTTTCCTCACACCCAGGAGCTTGAGTTATCTTCTGATCATGCATTTCATCATCTGCACCGCTGCGTCTCCGGATATGTTTAGCTACAGGATGCTACACCGTGAGCCTTGTTATCTGGCGTGTGTGGGCGTAATCACGTGTTTGGTTTTTCTCGGTCATCAGAATAATTATTGAATCTATTTGTGCTTAATGTTCTGAGAAGCCCGCCTCAGAGCTGGTGGCCTTTTACCTGGTTCAGAACATCTGGTTCAGCACAGCTGGTTCAGCACAGCTGGTTCAGCACAGCTGATTCAGTACAACGATTGCAGTGTCTTTACAACAACATTATTCTCAGTTTAGTCTGACCACTTTCATTTAAAGTACAATATTTATAAGTAAATACACGTCTGTATTTGGAGGGCGTTACAGAGATGAGGAAAGAGAGAGAGCTGAGGAAGGAGAGGGGGAGAGAGAACTGAGGAAAAAGAGAGAGGGGGAGAGGGAAAGAGAGATAACTGAGGAAAGAGTGGGGGTGAGAGCTAATGAAAGAGAGAGAAAGAGCTGAGGAAAGAGAGAGAGAGGGGGGAGAGGGAGAGACAGTGAGAGAGCTGTCGAAAGAGAGCGAGAGAGAGCTGAGGAAAGAGAGGGGGAGAGAGATGAGGAAGGAGAGGGGGAGAAATAGCTGAGGAAAGAGAGAGAGAAGGAGACAGACATAGACAGAGAGACAGAAACAGACGAGGAAAGAGAGAGAAAGAGAGAGAGACCGAGAGAGAGACATAGAGCTGAGAAAAAAGAGAGACAGAGACTTTAACTGACAAAGAGTTGGTTGCATGATTAGGCTGCTAAAACTTTATTGTTGTGGCTCTAAGAGAGTAGGAGTGTATCTGGACCGGCCTGCTGGCACTCCGTCCTTCTACAGAGTGTCCCCAGATGTAGGAGGGTCCTCAGACACACTGACACACATCCACACCTTCCAGTCCACCTTCACCCAGGAGGACCTCCTCCCTGGGTTTGGGTTATGGAGATATGGTGCCTCAGTGTCTCTATCAGTTATAGTTTTTCTCTCTCTCTCTCTTTCCTCAGCTCTCTCTCTGTTACTCTCTCTATCTCTCTTTCCTCAGCTCTCTCTCTGTCTCTCTCTCTCTTTGCTCAGATCTCTCTTTCTGTCTCTCTCTCTCCTCCTCAGCTCTCTCTGCCTCTCTCTCTCCTCAGCTCTCTTCCTCTCTCTCTCAGATCTCTGTCTCTCTGTCTCCCTGTCTCCCTGTCTCCCTCTACCCCTCTTCTTCCTCAGTTCTCTCCTCCTCTCCTTTCTCAGCCCTCTTGCTGTCTCTATCTCTCTGTCTCTCTCTTTCCTCAGCTCTCTGTCTCTCTCTCCCTCTCCCCCTCTCTCTTTCCTCAGCTCTCTGTCTCTCTCTCCCTCTCCCCCTCTCTCTTTCCTCAGCTCTCTCACTGTCTTTCTCTGTCTCCCTCTCCCCCTCTCTCTCTTTCCTCAGTTCTCTATCCCCCTCTCCTTCTTCAGCTCTCTCTCTTTCCTCACCTCTATAACGCGGCATGTGAAGCCCTTCAGATCTGTGGTGAAGCTCACTGTCTCTCTCTCTCTCCTCATCTCTATAACGCGGCCTGTGAAGCCCTTCAGATCTGTGGTCAAGCTCACTGTCTCTCTCTCTCTCCTCATCTCCATAACGCGGCCTGTGAAGCCCTTCAGATCTGTGGTCAAGCTCACTGTCTCTCTCTCTCTCCTCATCTCTATAACGCGGCCTGTGAAGCCCTTCAGATCTGTGGTCAAGGGCGTTCTAAACTGATTGACCTGATGGGACGTGTTGCCCTGGCCGAGAACATATTGCACAAATACATTCAATAATTATTCTGATGACATGGAAAAATAAACACAAGACTATGCACACACACGCCGCAAAACCACAGATCCCAGATAAGACTCGCGGTGTAGCGTCCTGTAGCTATACATATCTGGAGAGGCAGCGGTGCAGAATGAAATGCATGATCAGAAGATAAATAAGTTGCGTAGTATGCATGCTCCCCTTTAACCTAGACGTCACTTGAACCTTCAGAACCCGGAGTGATCCGTGACCCCGTCCCCTTCAGTTACTTTCTCTGGGACAGAGAGACATGGAAATAATAGATGTGGAGGAGGTCATGAAGTCTTGATTTCACATTCGCTCTTCAAACAGAATCCACAGAAACAATATGTAGTTGTGTTTTGAAATGATTAAAAATTAATTAAAATAATTGTCTGTTTTTGTGTGCTTCCAAAAAATAGTCCATTCCATTCTTTGTTTGGGAATAGTGTCCAATTGACCAATCAGAATAGAGTATTCAACAACCTTGAGGTTATTACACCTCAAGGTTCCATATCAGAAGACATTTAACATATTTACTGTACATCCAGAAAAGTAACAATGTGTGTGTGTGTGTGTGTGTGTGTGTGTGTGGCCTGCGTTTCAGTTAAATTGGTTTGTAGATGGGTGGGGTTCCTCAGTGTCTCTGTGTCAGTTATATTCTGACTCTGTCTGTCTGTCTCGTTCTTTCCTCAGCTCTCTGGCTGTCTCTGTCTTTCTTCCCTCAGCTCTCTGTCTCTTTCGTTCCTCAGCTCTCTGTCTGTCTCTCTCTTTCCTCAGCTGTCTCTCTCTCCTCTCAGCTCTCTGTCTCTCTCTCCTTAGCTTTCTCTGTCTCTCTCTGTCTCTCTCTCCCTCTCCCCCTCTCTCTTTCCTCAGTTCTCTCTCCTCTCAGCTCTCTGTCTCTCTCTCCCCTTCTCCTTCCTCAGCTCTCTCTCTTTCCTCAGCTCTCTCGCTGTCTTTCTCTGTCTCTCTCTTCTTAACTCTCTCTGTCTTTCTCTCCCCCTCTCTCTCTCTGTCCTCATCTCTATAACGCGGCCTGTGAAGCCCTTCAGATCTGTGGTCAAGCTCACTGTCTCTCTCTCTCTCTCCTCGTCTCTATAACGCGGCCTGTGAAGCCCTTCAGATCTGTGGTCAAGCTCACTGTCTCTCTCTCTCTCCTCATCTCTATAACGCGGCCTGTGAAGCCCTTCAGATCTGTGGTCAAGCTCACTGTCTCTCTCTCTCTCCTCATCTCTATAACGCGGCCTGTGAAGCCATTCAGATCTGTGGTCAAGCTCACTGTCTCTCTCTCTTTCCTCATCTCTATAGCGCGGCCTGTGAAGCCCTTCAGATCTGTGGTCAAGCTCACTGTCTCTCTCTCTTTCCTCATCTCTATAACGCGGCCTGTGAAGCCCTTCAGATCTGTGGTCAAGGGCGTTCTAAACTGATTGACCTGATGGGATATGGTGTTGCATGGCTGCTCGGACGGCCGGGGAGTTTCCCCAACAGAGCCATCCCGCCAAATACAGACGTGTTGCCCTGGCTTTTAAATATTTTACTTTAAATTAACGCAGAAAACAGAAACACAAAAAGGTGTTTTATTTATTTATTATGAATAATAAAACAGGTAGTGGAGAACCAATGAAAGAAACACAACTGAGGTCAAAATAATAGAAACATGAATGAATGAGGTTCAACATAACACTGGTTTGTGTGGATGTTAATTATGTATGTTAGAATGAAAAAAAGTAAAACAACATGAAATATCTATGTATTCTTTATATATGTAACCCTGAGCCACTGTCTATGATGACGTTAGTAGAACAGATCGTCTTCACACAAATGATAAGCATCATTTAAAGCTTTAAACATAACTGCCTTTTAGGCCACAGACACACACACACACACACACACACACACACACACACACACAAAACACACATAGACAACGTCAGCAAAACTGATAAGAGTGTAAGAAAAACATTTCCTGACACTGATGGTTCAGATGACAAGCTGATGATTGGTCAGAATTCAAACATGTGACGTTTTTCCATCTGATATAGCAGAGCTGAAGCCTGAGAGCAGAAGCAGTGGAAGCTGACAGAGAGGAACCATGGACCGCATCTATGAACTGGACCCTGGACCCACTGAGGAACCTGAGGACACGTCTTTGGACCCTGGACTCACTGAAGAACCTGAGGACATGTCTTATGACCTGGAGGAGACCAGGAAGAGAAGATTTGGTAGGTGCCCTTTTAAAAAAAAAGACATCATAGACATAACAACATGTGTATGTTCTAGACAAACAACACACACAGACAGATTTATTCTCCTAAATAACAACATGTGTATGTTCTAGACAAACAACACACATTTAAGTTTCCAGAACAAACGACCTGTGATTACGGCCATGAGTTACGGACTATTACTAGGCATCTCAAGTAGTTGTGTATTTCATGATATATGTTTGGTTTAGTATTTTCATTACTTATTATTAGTGGTAGTGCAACGTAACATTAGAGTGCCATTTAAGTATTTTTATAAAGGCTACTCATTTAACTGAAGTGATCTCAAGTGGACTTATGGATTTAACACAATTACATAAAGTTTGTAATTAATATGAACATTTCTCAAACCATACCAAACAACATATCCTAATATTTTCTACGTGTGCCGTTGTGAATTTTACTGTTTGTGTACGTATGTATTACTGTATTTATTACTATATGTTTTACTGTATGCATAGCTGTATTACTGTATAACTGTATGTGTGCGTATGTATTACTGTATGTATTACTATATGTATTACTGTATGCATAGTTGTATTACTGTATAACTGTATGTGTGCATATATGTGAATAATGAGGGAGCTACAGCACCAGTAATCACTTATTGAGGATTTGTCAGTAGAGGTCTGCAGATATTTCTTGAAGATGGGGAGGGATTCTACAGACCTTAGAGAGACTGTGAATGATAGCCACGCAGTACGAATATATCTGTGTATATTACAATGCGTGTATGCATATGTGCGTGTGTGTGTGTGTGTGTGCGTGCATTTTTGTGTGTGTGTGTGTGTGTGCGTGCATGCGTGTGTGTGCGTGTGGTTGTGTATGCGTTTGTGTGTGTGTGGGTGTGTGTGTGTGTTGGTGTGGGTGTGTGTGAGTGTGTGTGTGTGTGTATGTGCGTATGTGCGTGCGTGCGTGCATGCGTGTGGTTGTGTGTGTGTGTATGTGTGGGTGTGCATTTGTGTGTGTGGGTGTGGGTGTGTGTGTGCGTGCGTGTGGGTGTGTGGGTGTGTGTGTGAGTATATGCATGTGTGCCTGTGTGTGTGTGTGCGTGTGGTTGTGTGTGCGTTTGTGTGTGTGGGTGTGCGTTTGTGTGGGTGTGTGTGTGCGTGCGTATATGCGTGTTTGTGTGTGCGGGTGTGTGTGTGTGTCCTACTCCTGAACAGCTCTAAAGTCGCACACCATTGTCACTGTGGGCGTCGGACTGCTGAGTATTCTCCTAATCTCCCTGCGCTTCAGTGAGTCTAAATCATAGCATCCTGAATATAATTACAATAGTAATAGTGTTAATAATATTAATGATTATAATAATAGCATTGATAATGATAATTATTGTTATTGTTATTAGAATTAGTATGAACAATAATAATAATAATAATAATAATAATAACAATAATTTGTTTTCTTTCAGGGAGGATGGAGTTTGTGTTTAGAGACGATGTCGTTCAGTTTAAAAAAATATATTTTCTTTAATCGTTTTTATTGGTGAAAAGTATTAGCAAACAATAAACACAATACTGGGTTTACAGGTCACCTTTCATATTTTCTTTTTCCCCACCCTTCCACCCCACCCAACCCCCGCACACAACAACACACATTACGAAAATAAATAAGGAAAAAGAATGACAAGGGGAAAACATTCATAACTAATTAAAGCTAATGCAATAATACTTACAATAAAACATTTAAAATAAAAAAAATAAAAATAGTAATAATAATAATAACAATAATAATAATAATAAGAATAATAATAAGAATAATAATAAGAATAATAATAAGAATAATAAATGAAATCAGTTTCAACTTATTTATATTTGTCCATTTGGTTAAGGAGTATATTATTGTCGTTGTGTTTTAGAGCTGATTTCTTCTGTACTCCTCTGTCCTGTCCTAGACTCAGCGACACCTTGGACGGAGGGGAGAGAGCAATTATTGGATGAACTTGGTAAGTGATTTATAGAAGTTATGAAATGTATTAAATCAATCATGTTACTAAACTTTCTTTTGAAAATACTCTCTGCTTTTGTAATTTATGTTTGAACATCCCCTCTTCCATATAACTTCACATTTTATATTGTCAGGCTGACAGAGCATAGACAGTGTTAAACTACTACCAAATAAAATAAATAAAGGATGGCCCCCTTCTGGCAGCATGGTGGTACTGCAGGTGTTGTTAGTCTCCACCAGCAGGGGTGCAGTAGAGTTAGTACAGAGGAGCTTATCTTGTTATGAGCTCCAGTAAGCTAAGTTTACAGTTCTACTTAAGGCACTTCCGTGCAGACAGATTTATATTTTGGTCTATTAAGGTCATGTTTCAATTGTGGTCTACTAAGGTAATGTTTCTATTGTGGTCTACAACAAAAGGTCAGATTTATATTGTAGTCTACCAAGTTCAAGGTTATATTGTGGTCTACCAAGGTCATGTTTCTATTGTGGTCTACTACACAAGGTCAGGTTTCTATTGTGGTCTACTACAAAAGGGCATTTTTCTGTTGTGGTCTACTAAGGGCAGGTCTCTATTGTGGTCTACTAAGGCCATGTTTCTATTGTGGTCTACTAAGTTCATGTTTCTATTGTGGTTTACTACAAAAGGTCAGATCTCAGGGTTGTGTGTCACAAGTAATGAAGACAGTAAGATAAGCAGGTCTGTGTTTGTTAAGGATTTTCTTTTACATTCAACAGATGATTTGGCCCTTCTGGGCTGGCTGTTTTTCGACCAGAGTCTCTACTTTATTTCTACTACTGAGAAGAGCTGGACAGACAGTAGAGAAGACTGTCTGCAAAGAAATGCAGACCTGGTAGTTATCAACAGCAGAGAAGAACAGGTGTGTGCGTATGTGTGTGTGTGTGTGGGATACATTTTTCATTCAGTCAGCTGTGTTGTCATGACAACAGATGCTATTACTACTGGAAACAGGGGTTTGTCAGCAGATTGAGGGGTGCTACCTGGATTGGACTGAGTGATCGAGACAAAGAGGGGATCTTCAAGTGGGTGGATGGTACCCACATGACTTCAAGGTAAGGATGATGACTCTATTCAGCAGCATCTCTACTCTGAGAGTGACAGAGTGACATCACCTCAACACTGGGCTCAACTTTGTATTCCTTGTGGTTCTCAGTTGGAGACAAGGTGAACCACACGATGACGGTGGAGCAGAACACTGTGTAGCATGGGATGGCAGCTTGTCTGAAGAACCGTGTGACAGACTGCACCACTGGATCTGTGAGAAGGTCTTAGTCCTGGAACATCCGGAAGCTGACCTGAACAAAGAGGGTCCGTAGACTTTGTTTGTGTTCATGAGTTGAGAATGGTTCCTCCTTTCTATTCTCTGTGCAGTAGATACAGTATATATTCTCTTTATGAATGGAAAGGTGGTTGGATGTGTGGACCTCTGATCAGGGTCTGTGTCTACTAGTGATGCAGGGTTTAGGTATTTTCTCACCTGAATCCTCATCTTGCTGTAACTGCACCCGACCACTACTCAGACCGCCGTTTGTAAACTAGAGAAAATGACCCCCGCGTCCGCTTCCCCCCCACTATTATAAAATGGTGCCCCATGAGGCGAAAGTAGTATTAGTATAATTATTATTAATTTCAAGCTGTTATTCAATAATATAATTTGCATAAATTGTTGCCATCTTTTTCAGCACATGAGACCAGCCTTTTATCGGTGATGAATTTTGATTAACGTACCAATCAACTAACTGCATTGTTTCCTTATTTAGGCAAAACGTTATTGAACAGAAACACAGACCAGCTGAAATATTACAAAAGAACGAGGCATTTGCATGTGAACATAAATAAAGAATACAACAAGCGCATTATAGGCTATAATAAAACATGTATCCTATTGTAAAATAACATAAAAATAATAAAATGTGCATGTAATGTAAAAAGAAAATTCTGTCCAACAAATAACAAGATATTTGGAACAAAATCACATAGGACTTTTTAGGACAGGCTATAATGGCTTTTAAAGATATGCAATACAAAACTTGAAGGAACTAATTACGATGGCATACAAGAACTAGATGATTACGAGAAATCCATTTTAACTGCTGATTTTAACTAACCGGCCACAAATCACCCGCATATTTTACATATCAAAAAAGGCGGATCCAGACCGCTTACTCCTGCAGTTATACCCGGGTCATGTGGGCTTATTACTCTTGTCTTACTCTGTCTGGGCATCTCTAGCGTCTACATAGCATATTTTTCTGCGTGTGGTTGCACTAGTTTCAATTTGAGCTGGTTAAAGGTTTTGCGTTCTCATCCACAAGCTCCGCCCCCGACTTGTTTATCTCTGAGCTGGAGTGTCTTCCACTCCCTGGGAAATCTTTGTAGAAACTACTGTGATATTCAGTCATGTATGAAAAGGCAGGCGAGAAAACTGGGTCTGAATCTTCTGGGTCGCCCTCTAGTGGACAGGTATTAGAGAGAGTGAAGGGAGTGTTTTGATGGCATCTCTAGATATGTGTTGTACAACGTTCACTCATCTCGTCCTGGTGTCTTCTGGTTCAGTGATGCCCGCGAAGGAGGAGGCCCCCAGCATCACAGAGTTCCACTCCTCTACCAAGGTGTTGCCCGTGGGCCACACGGCCCAATTCTCCTGCGATGCCGGCGGCACGCCGGAGCCCACCGTTGAGTGGCTACACAACGGCAGGCCCCTGGAGAGGGACAGCACAGACAACCAATCAGAGCCTGCGGCCTGGGTGGAGAGGGGGTTCCTCTTCGTCAGAGGTGTGAAGTATGGTGTGAACACGGTCTGCTGCATGGCGACCAACAGCGCTGGCTCGGCCAATCACACCGCAGAGCTGCTCGTTGTTGGTAAGATCTGGATACAATGAGAGATGTTTGTTGTGGATGTATTCATGACATTGTTGTTGATATATTCATAACATAGTTGTTGATATATTCATAACATTGTTGTTGATGTATTCATAACATTGTTGTTGATGTATTCATAACATTGTTGTTGATGTATTCATAACATTGTTGCTGATATATTCATAACATTGTTGTTGATGTATTCATAACATTGTTCTTTATGTATTCATAACATTGTTGTTGATATATTCATAACATTGTTGTTGATGTATTCATAACGTTTATGTTGATATATACTTATGTGTATGTATGTGTATGTATGAGTACATGTCTCTGTTTATATAGTATGAATGAGTACATGTCTCTGTTTATATAGTATGTATGAGTACATGTCTATGTTTATATAGTATGTATGAGTACATGTCTATGTATATATAGTATGTACGTGTATGTATGAGTACATGTCTATGTATATAGTTTGTACGTGTACGTATGAGTACATGTCTATGTATATATAGTATGTACGTGTATGTATGAGTACATGTCTATGTATATAGGTTATGTATGTGTATGTATGAGTACATGTCTATGTATATATAGTATGTGTGAACCAGTTATATGGCTCCAACAGTTAATTTTCAGCCTCTATGTGAGCTCAGCTTGTTCAGTCTGTCGTTCACACAGGTGTCCCTTTGAAGGTTTGCTTGAAATTGCTAAGCTATTTCATATATGTAATTAGCTCATCAGGCTGAACATTTTGATGTATAATATTTGTATGTAGTGTAAATATTGAGGGAGTAAATGCAGTTTATACATTTTCCTTGGTTTCACTGTTTTGATGGGGACAGCCACTCACACACACATGGGATTTGCTATTAACTTTAATCTAAAACTCATAGCACACTATTGTATTATTTTGTCTTTTTATGTTAATGTTTTTAGAGTATAGGGCACGTGAAAAAGGATAGGAATAAGAAGTATGCAAGAGAACAGTACTAGTGATGATGATGATGATGATGAAGAATGGTTCAGCAGCTAATCATGTCTTGTTCTCCCTTCAGATGCCTGTGAACTCACACTGGACCCAAACACAGCCCACAGACAACTCTCTCTATCTGAGGACAACAGAAAGGTGATGTGGGTTAGAGTGGACCAGTCGTATCCTGATCACCCAGAGAGATTTGACTCCCATCCCCAGGTGTTGTGTAGAGAGGGTGTGACTGTCCGCTGTTACTGGGAGGTGGAGATTGAAGGACATGTTGTTATAGGAGTGACATACAGAGGAATCTCAAGGAGAGGAGGGGGTGATGACAGCTGGCTTGGAGGGAACAACAAGTCCTGGAGTCTTGAGTGTTATGATGGTCGTTACTATGCCTGGTACAATGGTAGTAGAAAAGACATAGATCTCCCCCCCACTGGCTCTAACAGAGTAGGAGTGTATCTGGACCGGCCTGCTGGCACTCTGTCCTTCTACAGATTGTCCCCAGATGTAGGAGGGTCCTCAGACACACTGACACACATCCACACCTTCCAGTCCACCTTCACCCAGGAGGACCTCCTCCCTGGGTTTGGATTACGGAGGTATGGTGCCTCATTGTCTCTGTGTCAGTTGTAGAAAAAACATGAATGAAAAGTATGATATGTATATTTACGCGGATGAGCACACACACACACACACACACACACACACACACACACACACACACTTTTACTCGAGTCTGAATATAAAATGGAGAGAGATTTCTTGTGGCTGTATTTGCCTTCATTCATGTTATTTTGTAAAGATTTAATGTGTTATTGTCTGTTTATTTGAAGGGATACATGGCTATTTTATACGTTGTTAATGTTTATTGGACAAGCATATACAATGTAATATTTGTCTGTTTACGTTAATCTTGCTCTGCTTATTAAAACAATAAATCATTTGGTTTGAAGTAACTCAGTACTTCAGTAATCTTTTCACTAGATACTTTCTTACTCTTCCTCAAGTCATTATCTGATGACTACTTTTACTTCTACTTGAGTTATTATTACATTAAATATATACTTGTTATATATAAAAGTAGGCTGTTATAAATAGGAGGTTATTGACAGTGCTTATTATTCTATATAATTGTATTACCTACAATTGTTATCATTACCAATATAAACCCTTATCTTGTTCAATCTTAGTATGTCTTCTATGATTTTAAACGTAGTAAGCTATGCTCTTTAGTCAACGTTACTAGAATAATCACATAATGCAGAAAGAAAACCCTGGTTGTGGTTCAGAGCGATAATCTGTCTCTCAAACTTTAGGAATATAGACCTATAAAAATAGAATAATCTGTACGTTCTGTGTATGAGACGCATCGCCATGCATGAAGAGTCTGGCTTGAGTTCTCAACAGCTTTATTCTTTAATATTTGTTGGTTCCTATAACTATATAAGCCTAATTAGAAAGGCTAATGAAGGTTTAATAGAAGAGTTCTCAACAGCTTTATTCTTTATTATTCGTTGGTTCCTATAACTATATAAGCCTAATTATAAAGGGTAATAAAGGTTTAATAGAAGAGTTCTCAACAGCTTTATTCTTTATTATTCGTTGGTTCCTATAACTATATAAGCCTAATTATAAAGGTTAATGAAGGTTTAATAGAAGAGTTCTCAACAGCTTTATTCTTTATTATTCGATGGTTCCTATAACTATGTAAGCCTAGTTAGACATAGACTTAGACTTAGAAAACTTTAATGTCCCCAAAGAGGATAAAACAATTACAACAAAAACCAGGACTGCAAGCAGTCCCACAAGGTATTCACAGCCCACGCACCGCCCATCCCAGCTCCGCCCTTCTCAAGCCAATCACGGGTGACGTCATCACTCCTAGACTCAGCTATGCCTCCATCTTTGTTCATCTCACACACACACACACACACACACACACAAAAACACACACACACACACACACTCCCACATAAACACACGCACGCACACACACTCACACACACACATAAAAACACACACACACTTGATAGAATAATGTTCAAACAGTTTTGATATACTTGATCTATGAACTTGTCTGAATAAAATCCCAAGAACTGGATTTGATTGTGTAAGAAATGGCCGAGTTATGGCAAGCTCAATATATGCTAATTAGCTAACATTATCCTATCAAGACTGTGCGTGTGTGTGTGTATGTGTGCTGAAGAACAAAGACGGAGGCATAGCTGTTATAGAGGAGGTGTCATAGGTTAGGGAATGAGACACAGAACGATTCCAGCCCGACAAGACAGAATAATAAAACCAACAGTAGACAACAAGATTTGCAATCATCACATTTCCATATGCCTACGTTAGACCTCTGTCGTTTGCGACGCCAAAAGAGCAAAATAAGCTCTACATTATTATTTGAGAGCTTTTATTCTATACAGGTGTTTCATATCGTGCTGCGTTCGATACGCACGCACCTTCTCGAGTCGAGCTTCTCGCTGACAGCCAATCACGTTCTCGTTGTCATTAGTTCTTAATTTAATGGATCTGTGTCCCCCCCCCCCCACACACACACACACATGTGCACATAGCCCCCACGTGACGTCGGCCATTTGTTCTGTTTGTGTTTGACTGCGATAGCCGTGGTTGCGTTTGGCGTAGTTTCACGAACGAACGTGTTTTGAGCGCTTTTGAGCGAGCAGTCCGGATAACGTGGCCACCAACGGGGGGGGGGGGGGGGGCTTCACCGAGGAACCGCGCAGTGAGTCACCCCACGCTTATTGTTTAGTGAGCTGCTTGATGTGGTTTGGTTGGGTTTGGCCGCTGGCTTCAGATCAGCCTGTGATTACACTCTGCCCGTCTCCTCACTCACAATCTGCATCACTGTTCTTTCCCATCAAAGTGAACCTGGATTTGACCTCTCAGTCATCCTGGATTTGACCTCTCAGTCATCCTGGATTTTACCTCTCAGTCATCTTGGATTTGACCCCTCAGTCATCCTGGATTTGACCTCTCAGTCATCCTGGATTTGACCTCTCAGTCATCCTGGATTTGACCTCCCAGTCATCCTGGATTTGGCTCATTGTAGTTGAAGTGCAGGATTTTAGCTTGTGTTTTGAGTGCAGTGTTTACACGTGTTTGTACTGGGCCTAACTGGGGATAACTAATCGACTGACTTTACCACTGCTGCACGCACAACCTCTGTGAACACGGGGAAGTGTGTGCTCTGGAAACTGGACAGAAACTGGAGGAACAGCTGCAACTAGGGTGAAAGAACGACGTTTGGGTGAAACTGGAACTGTTGAAAGCAAACAGTCGTAGGTTAAGAGGTAAGTAGACTAATTGGCAACTCTTTTTCAATTGCTTTTTTGTTTCACAGCACCACTGGCCTACAGGACCTCCACTAGGTGAAATGACACCCTGTGCAACGCTGCATTGACAGTTCATCAGCACCTTCTCCAGATGCTCTACCTACCTCAGGAATCCACAAAGAACTTGAACTTGCCACGTGTCTGAAATATCCAGGATGGAAGTCTGTCAAGCCGAAACAAGGTCAATGGTGCGAAGTTAAGGACATCTCTAAAGACATCACAAAGAAGGACGTGTTCTGTTTTTGCTCCATCCATAACCCCACTGGACCCTTTGTGTTTATTGGAAATCTGTCAGACTAACTAGCCTACTGACTGACTGGGGGCATGTTGAGGTTTGGTTTAATTGGTTGGTTTTTGGCTTGGTAGATGGTTGGCATGCTGGCATTTGAAGAGGTTAGATGTTGTACTTGATTTACACTTGCACACTCTCCCAATTTTAGTCTTTCCTTTTCACAACTTTCAATACACTTGCAAGCTGCTGCTGAAGTTTGACTGTGGCTTGATGTTACTCTGTGCAATGTTCATGCAATGTAGGTTTGTTCAACCGCATTCATCCTTTCACCACAGTGACTAAGTTAGAGAATTGGAAACGTACTTGTTGTCACTATACTGCGTCTTGCGTTACAACACAATTGTAAATGGGAGTTTAGCTTTGGTAAGTGTTGGTATTATAATGTAATCTTACTGACTGACTGTTGATATTATAATATAATCAAACTATGACTGACTGTATTGCTCCTACTGGGAATGAAGATGATGGTTGACGTCATGTATCTTACATATGTAAATACTGTTAAGCATCCAATAGGTATTATTATTGTTATATTATTTATTCATTATGATTTATAGTAATATTGTTACTATTCTTTTTAGACATAATCATATTAATCAGTATATGAACTTTGACAAATAATAGTATTTTTGTATTTTATATTCAGAACATGATATAAAAGAATACTATTTGTGTTATTACTCTGATTTAACTCAGGTTATTATATAAGACATAACATACTAATCATAACATGATTATGATACATGTAGGAAATGGGGGAGGTAACAGCCTATTTACGTTTCTCACACACAGTGCTCTAATTGCATCCATAATGGTAAACTACATGCATAGACCTGTAAATATTAAATATTGATCAATCCTCTCCATAGTAGTCTGCGCTACAAGCCAATGTTTCCTTGCACTGCCGTACCTGAATATAGGTTGATTTTGTGTGTGATAGCCTACTTTCAGTTATCAAACAGGGGAAAAAGCTCAAAGTTGTACTTTTCCAAAACATGGACTTATCACTTACTCACTTATAATAATCCTTTCATCCAGAAGCTGCCATTCTCTACACTATTTTACACTTGGGTTAAAAGGGGAATTATTTGTGTTATTTTTATTCTGATTTAAATAAGATTATTATATAAGACGTAAACATAATAATCATAACATGATTATAATGATACATGTATTTCATATTAGATTCAAACTAATTTAAACTATACTATTATTACTATTGGGGGTGATTGTTTTACTATTTTACACTTGGATTAAAAAGGGAAACTCCATTCTAATTGAGTCCTCTAAATACATAGGATATTTAAGTGAAATGACAAAGCATAAATTAGGTTGAGGGTTGAATTATTTCACTGTGCGATTCCTACTGGAAAATGCCGCATATTCGCGTCGTAACTGATGTAAAGTTGACGCCATTTTGTCAGTCCGAATTATTTCATCAGTTTTTCGGGCCATTTATTCGTTCCGTGCTTGATGTACAATGACCTGATGAAACCTACAGTAGATGGATGTGTATGGGCCGATCGTATCGTCCCTTCTGGCGTTCACAATTTCAGACGTCACTTCCTTGTCCAAGCTCAGGACCGGAAATGGTCCGACGGAGGGGCGTGGCCGAGCCGTAGCTCTATATACAAGTTCTCTCTTGTTCAGGAGACGGTAGTTCACTGAAAGCAAAGCGAAGAAACTCCACGTGTCGGTCATTCTCACGCTCCGGAGACAAAGAAGCCTTTTTAAAGGGAATATTCAGACGGAAACATTAGAAGGTGAGTCCAACATGTTGAGCCATAATCCTCGTTGAAGCCGTCCTGTCTGCAGGGCGCCATGTTGTACTGTAGCGTGCTGTACTCCTGCGCTCCGTATCAACACACGTGGCTATGGACTTACTCTGTTTCCAAACTACTCTTTTAGTCTTTGAACCACATTGCAATGCGGAATCTGTGATTTAAAAGAGATCACTGAGCGATGTGTCCTCATGAAAAAACGCGCTGAGACTTTGTGGATGCGCAGCGAAACAAGCCTTTAAATCCACTTGTTGTGTCGCCTCGTCGGGTTATACCAACACATCCTTGGTGGGTGACGTGCTGTTTGGAGCGCAGCTCTGGATGTGTTGGTTGAATCCGACGTGGTGGGACAACAATGGAATTGTAACGTTGGTTTCACTGCTTTTAAAGTATCGGTTGGAGGAGGAGGAGGACGCATGCGCAGCTATTAAAGTATCAGTCTTCATGATGAGGACGCATGCGTGAGGGCAGCGGGCTCTTTCGTCCGGGGATTGTTGTTGGGATTGATGTTGTACCGACCTGTTGGATGTACTAATGTACGAACAACGCATGTATGAATATAGATGCATTGTAACTAGTTATAAACTGTTATTTTACCATTAGAAAATGAATGTCTTTGTTTTTAACATAATCTTTTTTAAATAATCTCTTCTAGGAATGGCGTCCAACACTTCCTGGTCTGAAGAGGACTTTTCATGTTCCATCTGTCGGGATGTGTTCAACAGCCCAGTTTCCACTCCATGTGGACACAACTTCTGTAGAACCTGTATTACAACGTTCTGGGATGACAAAGTCCAGTGCAAATGTCCTGTTTGCAACAAGCTGTTCCAGACAAGACCTGATTTACAGGTCAATACCTTCATATCAGGGATGGTTGATCGGTTTAGAAGTTCTGTACGAGTCAAAGAGCAGCCATGTGTTGAACCAGGAGAGGTTCCCTGTGACGTCTGTACTGGGACCCAGCTGAAGGCGGTGAAGTCCTGCCTAGTGTGTTTTACCTCTTACTGCCAAACCCACCTGGAGCCACATCAGAGAGTCGCAGTCCTGAAGAGACATCGGCTGGTCGAGGCTATGGACCGTCTGGAAGACAGGATGTGTAAGAAACACGACCAACTTCTGGAGCTCTTCTGCCAGACTGAACAGGTGTGTGTGTGTAAGTTCTGCACAGAGACAGACCACAAGTCCCATCCTGCTGTACCTCTAAAGGAGGAATATGAAGTGAAGACGGCCCAGCTGGGGAAGATGGAGTCGGAAGTTCAGCAGATGATCCAGGAGAGAAAACTAAAGATGAAGGAGATCAAAGACAAAGTAGAAGTCTTCACTGCTCTGTTACACTACATTGAAAAGTGGCAGGATGAGTTCAAGCAAACGGTTAAAGAGAGACAGCAATCCAGAGAGAAAGAGGCTGAAGTCCTCTTCAAAGAGCTGGAGCAGGAAATAGGAGATCTGACCAATAGAAGCACCTCTACTTCCTCCAGACCTTCAGATCCCTGGAGAATCCTCCACCCACCAGGGACTGGACAACGGTGGAGGTCCGTCCTCCGTCATACGTAGGGACCTTGAGGAGATCCCTGGATCAGCTGGAGGAGACACTGAACATGGAGATGAAGAAGGTGTGTGCTGCTGAACTGAAGAGGGTCCAGCAGTATGAAGTAGATGTGACTCTGGATCCTGATACAGCTCATCCCCATCTCATCCTGTCTGAGGATGGGAAACAAGTCCATGATGGAGGTGTAGAGAAGAAACTCCCAGACAACCCTAAGAGATTTACACGGTATCTATTTGTTCTCGCGAGGCAGAGCTTCTCCTCAGGGACATTTTACTTTGAGGTCCATATTAAAGACAAGACTGCATGGTTTTTAGGAGTGGCCAGAGAGTCCATCAACAGAAAAGATGTGATCAGTTTTTCCCCTAAGAATAATAAAATAATCAAACGACCAAAACCACTAATGTTGTTTCATGAATTATAATATCTACTACGTGAGATCTGAGAGAACTGCATTAATGTTGTACTACTTTCATTTGACAAGAAGGAATTCATTCGGAAAAGAACCCTGACTATTGTAAAATATAACCCATGATACGTGATTCGATTACATATACTATATTGATCAATATCTGATTACTGCTGAATGTTATATATACATTTAACAATATGAAATTTAGAAACATTTGCAATATTAGTTTATACTCCTGAAATATGAATGACATCAAATGTTTGTACACTTTTTTATTTCAATAAAAATTTACAAAAGGTATAATGGGGTAATTTTCTGTGGAATAGTTACATTCTCTACAATTACTCAGTAGAATAGGTACATTCTCTGCAATATGTATTCAGTAGACTAGGTACATTCTCAGTACAAGATGTATTCAGTAGAATAGCAACATTCTCAGTACAATAATTTGTCAGTAGAATATGTACATTCTCAGTACAGTATGTATTCAGTACAATAGGTACATTCTCAGTACAATATGTATTCAGTAGAATAGGTACATTCTCTACAATATGTATTCAGTAGAATAGGTACATTCTCAGTACAATATGTATTCAATAGAATAGCTACATTCTTCGCTCTCTCCCCCTCCTTCCCTCATTCTCTTCCCCTCCTCTCACTCCCTCCCTCTCTCCTTCCCTCTCAGTGTCTCTACTCTCTCTTTACCTCTTTTCCCCTCCCTTTTCCTCTCTCTCTCCCACCTTCCCTCTTCCCCCATCCCTCCCTCTCCCTCCCTCTCTCCTACAGTGAAGCAGACTGTCATCGATGTCTCTGTGTCAACAGCATTGGGCCTGTGTGTCACTCCGTCCACTGCCGCCACCTAGCGGGCGCCGGCTGCCACTTCTCCACGTGCTTCTGTTTACACACACTGCCAGCAATCACCAATCTACGCTCCGTATTTCTCCACCGCGCTTCCTAGCAGCCGGCGTCAGTTCGTTGTTACTCTCCACCCGGTATCTTTGTTCCCGCAATCCTGACTCTCGTGATTCTCTCTCTCTGTCTCTGCCTGTCCCTAGCTTTCCCTCTTCCTGTGTCCAGCTTCCCTCCGTATTCCGGTACCTGCTGTGACCTTGGCCTGCCCGACCACCCGCCTATCGCCCAGCCCCTGTCCGCCTGACTGTCCGCCTGCCGCCCAACTCTTGACCGCCTGACCGCGACTAGCCCAGCCCCTGTCTGCTTCCCGTGAATAAATCCCTTTGAACCCTCCTTCGTCTCTGTCTCCTGTGTCCTGCATTTGGGTCCATCGTTCCGTACTATAACACTGTGTCTTCTAATCTAAATGTTCAGTTAAAGTTCATATCTCTCTCCCTCCCTCCCCCCTCTCTCTCCCCCACCTTCCCTCTCTCTCCCTTTCTCTAACTATATCTTCCCCTCTCTCCCCCCCCTCTCCCTCTCCCTCTCTCTCTCCCACCTCCCCCTTTCTCTCTCTCACTCTATCCTCCCCTCTCTCCCTCCCTCTCCCTCCCTCTCTCCTACAGTGAAGTTGACTGTCATCGATGTCTCTGTGTCAACAGCATTGGGCCTGTGTCTTCCAATCTAAATGTTCAGTTAAAGTTCATATCTCGCTCCATCTCTCTGTCCCCTCTCCTCTTGTTACTGTTTTTTTAAACCTTTACAATTCAAAACGATTACAGCAAATAGAAAATATTGACAATGTGAAGTGTTCATTTTGATAACACTCTAGGTTTATAAATTAAATGTTTACATCAATTTATACTTCTGAATTGTGAATGACAATGTAATAAAATGTTTGTAAACCTTTTTGATTTCAATTCAAATTTACAAAAGTAAAATGGGACATATTCTGTAGAATAGGATCATACAAAACACAATTTGCATTTAGTAGAATATCTACATTCTCAATCTGTATTGCACTGAATAACTCTGAATAATATCTTCCTCTCTCTCCCTCTCCCTCCCTCTCAACTACAGTGAAGCTGACTGTCATCGATGTGTGTCTTTGTCAACAGCATTAGGCCTGTGTCTTCCATCCAAACTATAAATTAAAGTTAATATCTCTCTTTCACTCTCTCTCTTTCACTCTTTCTCTCTGCCTCCCTTAATCCTTCTATCTCACACTGTATATTGCATGCCTCTCCCTCTCTCCCTCTCTCTCTCTCTGTATATTGCATGCCTCTCCCTCTCTCTCTCATCTTACAATTTTTCTCTATGGCACACTGGTCTTTCACTCTCTCATCATCTTTCTGTGTCTTTTTCATCATCTTTGTTATTATCTCCGTCATGGGAGATAATAACAAAGATGATGAAAAACTTGCCATGGCAAGTGTTGAATATAAAATGTACACCGATAGACGTCAATACGCTTACTTCTGTCGAGGTATTCTTATTCCAACAGTTCCTCGTTAGTATAGTGGTCAGTATCCCTGCCTGTCACGCGGGAGACCGGGGTTCAATTCCCTGACGGGGAGTGTTAGACAATGACCCACAGTCACCAATACAATCAAAGTTGAGATATCTTAGGAGCAGTCGGTGTCGGTGAGCAAGAAGTGATCTTTAACGAAATTTACGCAACGATCAACTCTTGGACAATTTATATTTTAGTCAGGATGGCCGAGCGGTCTAAGGCGCTGCGTTCAGGTCGCAGTCTCCTCTGGAGGCGTGGGTTCAAATCCCACTTCTGACAGAAGTTTTAAGGACAAGCGAAATAACATCTTCCTATCAAATTACTCTAAAGTTTAGTTCGCCCTCATCAGCTAGATGTCAAGAAAGAGGAGACGTCACACAAAGCGTTTAAGTTGCCGTAAAACATTTGTAGACGTCAATGCGCTTACCGATGTCGAGGTATTCTCATTGCAACAGGTCCTCGTTAGTATAGTGGTCAGTATCCCCGCCTGTCATGCGGGAGACCGGGGTTCAATTCCCTGACGGGGAGTGTTTGACATTAACCCACAGTCACCAATATAACCAAAGTTTAGTTATTTTAGGAGCAGTCGGTGTCTGTGAGTTTTTTTGATATATCAGGCCCATCTCCCCTTTCTCTCTGCCCCCATCCAGCCCCGCTGTGTCATCTGTCAGGACCGGCTCTTCCCCTCTGGTTAGTGCAACTGTAATAACCTCTACACTGGTGTTACATACTTTAGCGTGTAGCGGATTGATGTTTGCTTTCCCCTCAGCAGTGCAGTATATATATATATATATATATATATATATATATATATATATATATATATATATATATATATATATATATATATATATATATATATATATATGTGTGTTATTGACTGTTCTTTTTTAACTGAACATTTTTGATATCAGATGTTAGTCTTTTATATATATTATTGACAGTTCTTTTTTAACTGAACATTTTAGATGTCAGTCTTTTTTCTGCCATGCAACATTAGTGGTTTAACAAATAGTAGCTTAGTTTGGATTTATTTTTGTCATTTAAATGAATAATATCAGTGTTTTATAGATAAAACACTTATGTGAAGGTGGAGGCTGAAGCTAAATTGAGCCTACACTTCACAATACAAATAATAAATATACAAATAGCGTGGTAAAGAGTGGACAGGTGTGCTGTGAATAGTTATATGGCTATGATAATGGAGTAATAGATAATAGCACAATAAACAGAACATTCCCATTAAAATGTGTGTGTGTAAATACGGCACAAGGATGATTATATTCACACAAGAGATTTTAAATACATCCATTAAAGCAGAACAGTGCTTGTGCATTTTTTTTAATTTTGTTTGTCACTGGTCAGTCTTGAACCTGTGACCTTGTGATCCACTCCAAACCCCACACAAAACTGGCTAACGAAAGTTAATTTTTCTTATTTTTTACTTAATACTAATGAATAAAAAAAATTGAATTAGAGGAAAAACGAAGTTTAGTTTGCCCTCATCAGCTAGATGTTCAGAAAGAGATAACCTCACACAAAAGGTTTTATTTGCCGTTCAGAACTAATCAAAAGTGTTCCTTGCATTGGCCGGGAATCGAACCCGGGCCTCCCGCGTGGCAGGCGAGAATTCTACCACTGAACCACCAATGCTTTACCAATTAAGCATTTGACTCACAATTTGTCCACAAAGTATTTACATTGGCAAAGATCGCAGCACAGAATGATTCCCACAGTAGACAACAATAATTGCAATCATCACATTTCTGTATGTCTACATTATACTGATGTAGTTTATGACCCCCAAAAAATTAAAAGAAGCGATACATTATTATTTGAGCGCTTTTATTCTATACATGTGCTTCATATGCTGCGCTCCATACGGAGGCCCTTTCTCGTGTGGAGCGTCTCGCTGACAGCCAATCACCTTCTCGTTGTCATTAGTTCTTAATTGAATTTAGCTGAGTCGCCCCCGATGTGCACATAGCTCCCAGGTGATGTCGGCCATTCCTTTTTTTCGTTTGACTGCGGTAACCGATGGCTTAGGCCTGTACCTTTTATTAGTTAGACGTTGCGCACGCTGTTGCGTATTGTTTTGTGCGCTTTTGAATGAACAATCCAGACAACGTGGCCACCAACGGGGGTGGAGTGGTGGGGGGCCGACGTTTATTGTTTAATGAGCTGCTTGATTGTTTGTTTGGTTGTGTTTGGCCGCTGGCTTCAGATCAGCCTGTGATTGTGCATCAGTGCACCGCACACATTACACTCTGCTCGTCTCCTCACTCACAATCTACATCACTGTTCTTTCTCCTCAAAGTTACCCTGGATTTGACCGCTCATAGTCACTTTGGTTTTGCTTTTTTATAGTTGAAATGCAGAGTTGTAGCTTGTGTTTTGAGTGCAGTGTGTACACGTGTTTGTATTGGGCCTAACTGGGGAGGACTAACCGACTGACTTTACCGGCGCTGCACCGACAACCTCCGTGTGAACACTGGGAAGTGTGTGTGTGTGTGTGTGTGCTCTGGAAACTGGACGCAAAATGGAGGAACAGCTGCAACCATTGTGAAAGAACGACGTTTTGGGTAAAACTGGAACTGTTGAAAGCAAACAGTCGTGGATGAAGAGGTAAGTAGACAAATTGGCGAATACAACTATTTTCGCCAATTGCTTTCTTTTTTTGTTTAACAGCACCACTGGACTACAGGACCTCCACTAGGTTGAAATGACAATCCTGTGCAATCCATGCTGCGTTAGACAATTGAACGGCACAGCGTCTTCTCCAGATGCTCTACCTCCCTCAGGAATCCACAAAGAGAACTTGAAATGCCACGTTTTTTTGCTCCATCCATAACCCCACTGGACCCTCTGTGTTTTTTGGAAATCCATCAGACTAACTAGACTACTAACTGGGGGCATGTTGAGGTTTGGTTTAATTGGTTGGTTTTGGCTTGGTAGGTGGTTGGTTTTGGCTTGGTAGAAGGTTGGTTTTGGCTTGATAGAAAGTTGGTTTTGGCTTGGTAGGTGGTTGGCATGCTGGAATTAGAAGAGATTAGATGCTGTACTTGCTTTGCACTTGCAAACTCTCCCGATCTTTCCCTTTCAAAACTCTCAATACACTTGCAAGCTGCTGTTGACTGTTGCAGAAGTTTGACTGCGGCTTGATGTTGAAATCGGTGCAATGTGGTTTTCATTCTGTGCAATGTGGTTTTCTGTCTGCCATACGGTTTATTTTCTGCAATGCGTATTCATTCTATGCCATACGGTTTGTTATTTTCTGCAATGCACATTCATTCTGTGCCATACGGTTTGTTATTTTCTGCAATGCACATTCATTCTGTGCCATACGGTTTGTTATTTTCAGCAATGCACATTCATTCTGTGCCACACGGTTTGTTTTCTGCAATGCATTCATTCTGTGCCATACGGTTTGTTATTTTCTACAATGCACATTCATTCTGTGCCATACGTTTTGTTATTTTCTACAATGCACATTCATTCTGTGCCGTACGGTTTGTTATTTTCTGCAATGCACATTCATTCTGTGGCATGCGGTTTGTTATTTTCTACAATGCACATTCATTCTGTGCCGTACGGTTTGTTATTTTCTGCAATGCACAATCATTCTGTGGCATGCGGTTTGTTATTTTCTACAATGCATTCATTCTGTGCCATACGGTTTGTTATTTTCTGCAATGCACATTCATTCTGTGCCATACGGTTTGTTATTTTCTGCAATGCATTCATTCTGTGCCATACGGTTTGTTATTTTCTGCAATGCACTCATTCTTTGCCATACGGTTTGTTATTTTCTACAATGCACATTCATTCTGTGCCATACGGTTTGTTATTTTCTACGTTGGTTTCATTCCGTGCTCTCTAACACGACTCTAAGGTCCTGTGGTTGCTTATGTGTGTATTGTGCTCTTCCGACTGAACAATCCGGACAACGTGGCCACCAACTGGAGCTTCAAGGACGATCCTCACAGTGAGTCACCCAACATTTCTTATTTCATGAGCTGGTTGAAGTTTGGCTGCTGGTTCGCTTTTACAACTTTCAATACACTTACAAGCTGCTGATGCTTGACGTTGAATTCTGTGCAACGTGGTTTTCATTCTGTGCAATGCACTTTCATTCTGTGCCATACGGTTTGATATTTTCTGTAATGCATTCATTCTGTGCCATACGGTTTGTTATTTTCTACAATGCACATTCATTCTGTGCCTTACGGTTTGTTATTTTCTACAATGCACATTCATTCTGTGCCATACGGTTTGTTATTTTCTGCAATGCACATTCATTCTGTGCCATACGGTTTGTTATTTTCTGCAATGCACATTCATTCTGTGCCATACGGTTTGTTATTTTCTACGATGGTTTCATTCCGGGCTCTCTAACTCGACTCAAAGGTCCTGCGGTTGCTTATGTATGTGTTGTGCTCTTCCGACGGAACAATCCGGACAACGTGGCCACCAACGGGAGCTTCAAGGACGATCCTCACAGTGAGTCACCCAACGTTTATTATTTCATGAGCTGGTTGAAGTTTGGCTGCTGGTTCGCTTTTAAAACTTTCCATACACTTACAAACTGCTGATGCTTGACGTTGAATTCTGTGCAATGTGCTTTCATTCTGTGCAATGCACTTTCATTCTGTGCCATACGGTTTGTTATTTTCTGCAATGCATTCATTCTGTGCCTTACGGTTTATTTTCTACAATGCACATTCATTCTGTGCCATACGATTTTCTATAATGCACATTCATTCTGTGCCATACGGTTTGTTATTTTCTGCAATGCACATTCATTGTGTGCCATACGGTTTGTTATTTTCTACAATGCATTCATGCTGTGCCATACGGTTTGTTATTTTCTACAATGCATATTCATTCTGTGCCATACGGTTTGTTATTTTCTACAATACATTCATCCTGTGCCATACGGTTTGTTATTTTCTGCAATGCATTCATTCTGTGCCATACGTTTTGTTATTTTCTGCAATGCACATTCATTCTGTGCCATACGGTTTGTTATTTTCTACAATGCACATTCATTCTGTGCCATACGGTTTGTTGTTTTCTACGGTGGTTTCATTCCGTGCTCTCTCTCAAAGGTCCTGCGGTTGCTTATGTGTGTATTGTGCTCTTTCGACTGAACAATCCGGACAACGTGGCCACCAACGGGAGCTTCAAGGACGATCCTCACAGTGAGTCACCCAACGTTTCTTATTTCATGAGCTGGTTGAAGTTTGGCTGCTGGTTCGCTTTTACAACTTTCCATACACTTACAAGCTGCTGATGCTTGACGTTGAATTCTGTGCAATGTGGTTTCATTCTGTGCCATACGGTTTGTTATTTTCTACAATGCACATTCATTTTATACCATACGGTTTGTTATTTTCTGCAATGCACATTCATTCTGTGCCATACGGTTTGTTATTTTCTGCAATGCACATTCATTCTGTGCCATACGGTTTGTTATTTTCTACAATGCATTCATTCTGTGACATACGGTTTGGTATTTTCAACAATGCATTCATTCTGTGTCATACGGTTTGTTATTTTCTGTAATGCATTCATTCTGTCATACGGTTTGTTATTTTCTACAATGCACATTCATTCTGAGCCATACGGTTTGTTATTTTCTACAATGCATTCATTCTGTCATACGGTTTGTTATTTTCTACAATGCATTCATTCTGTCATACGGTTTGTTATTTTCTACAATGCACATTCATTCTGTGCCATACGGTTTGTTATGTTCTGCAATGCATTCATTCTGTGCCATACGGTTTGTTATTTTCTGCAATGCATTCATTCTGTGCCATACGGTTTGTTATTTTCTGCAATGCACATTCATTCTGTGCCATACGGTTTGTTATTTTCTACAATGCACATTCATTCTGTGCCATACGGTTTGTTATTTTCTGCAATGCACATTCATTCTGTGCCATACGGTTTGTTATTTTCTACAATGCACATTCATTCTGTGCCATACGGTTTGTTATTTTCTGCAATGCACATTAATTCTGTGCCATGTGGTTTATTTTTTGCAATGCATTCTGTGCCATACGGTTTATTTTCTGTAATGCATTCATTCTGTGCCATATGGTTTGTTATTTTCTGCAATGCACATTCATTCTGAGCCATACGGTTTGTTATTTGCAATGCACTTTCATTCTGTGCCATACGATTTTATTTATATATATTTTTATTTAGTGCATTCTGGTTTCGTGTATGATTTGGCCTCTTGCGGTGACCCCTTTTGTAAAATGTGCAAATGGAGCGCATGTGTTAAGTTTCAGAAGGACTGAGGCGACGCAGCTGGAGGTCCTGGAGGTCCTGGCAGTCAGCTGGAGGTCCTGGCAGTCAGCTGGAGGTCCTTGCGGTTGCACCTTGTGTTAAGACCTAGCAGCTACTCATCCAGGTAAGGTGAACTCTTCAACCGATGTAAAGGTTCATCGAGTAAATCTGATCAACTAGGTATGTGTTTAGGAGCTCTAGTATTTTGTAACTTGATCGTTTTTATCACTTAAAACTTAGTAGTGGGTGCTACTAGAGTAAGCAGAGACAGCGTATAACCAGGGTCATGATTGTACAAGCGGTCAAACCACCAAGCGGTTCGATGACTAAATGGTTCTTTAAACTCAGGACCGCGGCCCGGAGCAGAGGATGGACCAAAGGCCTGCAGTACAGCGCCCTAAAGACCCCGTGTGGACCCAGGTAAGATGCTTGACTTGCAATCTTATGTGATTATTACTTTGAATATTCAACATGGTAAGTTTTGCTTAGACCCGGGTGAGAGCTTCGATAAATGGACCAAATGGCAAGGTAAGCGTGGTGCTGTGTTTAGGAATCTTTAAATGCCCAGTCACATTTGGTGATCAATATGTCTTCTAAATCAGCCAGCACAATGTGAAACTGACTTTTTTTCTTTTCACTTCACAGTATGATGACCTGAACAGTTGATCTACTCCAGTGTCCTATTCCCCATCCACCCTGAGGATCCCTGGCTACACCTACAGCCAACATAACCACGCAGAGCTCATCAACTGCCTACTACACACCATACTGATGTCACTTTACTGTTCACTTTTGAAACAAACCATTATGTCACACCAGCTTTTGGTGAAAGTATGTGTAGCTCATTCTTTTGATTTGTTTTTTCTGTACACTATCTGTGATCCCAGCTATTCTTTTTCCAACACCCTTAGCTGGGAGCCCTCTTAAGGGAGCGACTAAAGGGACAAGGCTGGAAGCAAACCTGAGCCCTGATCTTAACCTTCTTTCTAACCCTAAGGCCTCAATTTAACCACAAATAAAATAGGATGATCTAACCTAATACCTAAACTTAGCCATCTAACCTAAACGTCATAAAGGCCAAAACTTAACCTAGTACCTAAACTCGCTTACCTAAACTTAACCATCAAACCTAAACCTCTCTAAAATGCGTAAACTCTCACCTAATACCTAAACTTATCAATCTTTAATACAATAACTAATGCCTAAACCAAACAGGGCCTAAACATAATGTATACCCAAACACCCCTAAAATGACCTATTTCAAACTTTATCCTAAATTAACCATCCTTAATCCTAAACTAGACTCATTTAGCGCTAAACCAGACTTGTCCCTTGGTTGCTCCACTTTTATTTTTTAAAGGTTTCTCTTTTCCCCATGGGGGTTTTTGAGTTTTAATCCTTGAGGGCTTGAAGTGCATGTTTGAACACTTGTTTCATAAATAAACATGTTAATTTTTACCCATTTTTGTGTGTTTTTCTTTATATGTGGAATTGGGACAACTGAACTGTTTTGGTTCTGATATTCGGATGGCTGCCATCACCTCAAACCAAACAGTTCAATTCGTTTATTCTTTTGAGTCATGTTTGACAACACATTACAATGTTTGTACACTTTTCAGATTTGAATAAAGATTTACCAAAAGTAGACTGGGGACATTTTCTGTGGAATGTGTACAATCTCAGTATACTATGTATTCAGTGGAATAGGTACATTCTCAGTACAATATGTATTCAGTGGAATAGGTACATTTTCAGTGGGATAAAAAAAAACGTTGCCTAAAAACCCTTTTACAAAATATGGAATTCAAGGAAGGATTAAAATCACTGATCGATTGTACAATTTTGTAGCTGAGCCAGTCAATGACTTTATGTCCACCATACAACAACCCAACATGTGTTACACCTTACACAAAGGTCACAGTGACTACATGTAAAGATTCACCCCATGTGTGTGAGTACCGTGACTTTGTCTTGTCAGCTCTCCTCTCCATCCTCTCACCTTAGTTTCTCCTCTCACCTTCCTCCCCCTTCTCTTCCTCCTCTCTCCAATCTCTGCTCTCCTTTCTAACTCATCTAGGATTGTCTTAATTATTGTCGTGCCTACACATTACGTGTGTAGACATTACATAGGTACTATTTAGATTATTTTTTGTCTAATATTTGAACTACTTTAAGTTTAATTTAGGTAGCCCAGAATAGTCCCTTTTGACACATCTTTGCTGTAGTCTACTATCTGTGCCCGGGCACATACAAGCAGCTTTCCCATAATCAGTGTTGTAGCGATACCCAGTGGTGGGAGCTGGGAATCACCACAGACTCCCTTCATGAATACAAAATAGTTGATTTAAACAAATAAGCTGTATTCCTCACACATTATGCCACACAAACCATTTGTAAAATATATAGAAGGAGCAACTTAAAAGTCCAGCCAAATGCTGTTTTCCTTTAGGTACTGCTCACAAATCAAAATAACTTAATTCAAACATATACAGCCATCACAACACCCAATGGTGTCCTTTACGCTGGGGACATGTCCCCACCACTCTTTTAAATGGTGGATTTTGTCCCCATCATCATTTGTTGAATACATTCAAAACAATAGATTAATGTTCTAAACTTTATTCTTTCAGTTGTTTCTATTTTGTCATATTTTAGGTCAGCGATATTGGATATTGTATCTCTGGGCTGATGTGCAATGCCTACTTTCACCGTCAGGGGGTGCACCAGTCCTTTAAATGGTAGAAATTCACTCCGTCGACTGGTTCATTACACAAACTTTAGCATATAACATATTTACATAGTATATATTAAGCTCTATCTTAGAGTACATCTAATTGGACTATTTAATATCATGAGACATGATTTTTGATATTTTGTTGGATCTTATGGCATGATTAAGGTATAAACTACAGCCACGTGCCACTTATGAATTAATGATGTCCTTAATTATCTCACGTGGGCTACTTAGAGCAGGTGCCGTTTAAAAACGTGCATCACGTCGTCGTTCGCAGATAGAACGCCGTCCATATTCGCGGTGATGTAGACTTTACGGTAAAAGGGGGGGGGGGGGGGGGGGGGGGGGGGCACGGCGCATGAGTCAGACACGCCCATCTCTCCGTCTCTCACGTCAGGGGTCCCCGACACTACCGAAGCAAACCACACGGCTCCCCATGTCGCTTCAGTTGTTCCCACCACCACATCGAGGGAGAAGGAGCAAGGTGTCTTTATTATCTTTCTGTATTCGGTTTTTTATTTTTTATTTAATGGGGGGGCGACGCTGGTCGACCGTTGGAGCTTTAAGAAAAACACGAGCCAAGACAGAACGGGAAACAGACCAAAAACCAAACCTGTGTGGACCTAGGATTAAAGATTACACGCAGGAGAAGTAGTGTGTGTGTGTGTGTGTGTGTGTGTGTGTGTGTGTGTGTGTGTGTGTGTGTGTGTGTGTGTGTGTGTGTGTGTGTGTGTGTGTGTGTGTGTGTGTGTGTGTGTGTGTGTGTGTGTGTGTGTGGGAGGGGACGACGACGACGAACAAGTTCAGAAGACGGATTATTGGTCCGCACCTCCGAGGAGAGACGAGGTACCGCCGTTGATCGTGGTGACGTTTTGTCCAGCGCACAGAACCAAATCATTTGATCGCTGCTGGTGGGGAAAATGAAAAACAAGTTAGCGTGCGTCATTTTATTACTTCTCGTCGTTCAAGCAACTCGGTGAGGATTTGACGTTTTCAAGCGTTTCCGTGTGGTTCAAAGTTCTCAGTTGTCGCTCACGTTGGACAGTGGACGTCTTTTTGCGTTTGTTTTTGGAAACAGCTTGCGAACGATACGAATACATGGCCGATATGGTTATCATGCGCGCAAAAACACGCACACACACACACACACACACACACACACCCACACACTCACACACACACACACACACACACACACACACACACACACTTAGATCGTCAAATTCTGTATGATTTAATTCCTTAAATGATGGCTAGATAAATTCGTGTCCTGCCATGCCAAGGTTTTATACATGGTTATCACGGTGAAAGTCGAGATAGCACAGCCACTGCAGGTCTATACACGACATGAATCAATCAATGGTCTCATAAAAGCAAAAACAACTCTGGAGACAATCTCACAGACAAGTTAGTTCTTGAGTGTTCTTCATTCACGTCTTCCTCCGTCTCCGTCAGCTCCGACCAACTGGAATACAGCGAGGACTACCAGGACCCACCACGACGTCCCTGTCAGTCGGATCGTGGCCCCCAGGAACCACCAGGCGGACGCCACTCACATACTGAACAATTTACTCAAGGAGTACGACAAGACGCTTCGACCCGACATTGGCGGTGAGTTGAAAGCTGTCGATCGATAGCTGCTGCCTTGTTTTTTTTTTTTTTGGGGGGGGGGGTTTGTTGCTCTTTTGGGTTTACCAACGACACGGAAACAGGGGGGTCTAAACATTCAGGTGGAGCTGTAGGTTGATGGACGTGGATTGTCATTGGTCGATTTGAGCAGAGCTTTATCCATCTTTCTACTACTTGCTGTTCTGGTGAGAGGGTTAGGGTTATGAGTGCTCGTTCTCACGCACAGCCCCCCCCCCCCCCCCCATGTAATGTGTAAACCTTGGCTTGGTGGTTGTGTGTGTGTGTGTGGTCCCGTGACATGTGGTTGTTGTGTGGGGATAGCCACAGTAGTAGTAAAAATGCTCTCACCTACAACCATACAAGACACCGAAATAAGATGTTGTGTTAGCCAAATTATAACTCCAATATGAACGGAAGCCAACGGTTTTATTTTTTGTCCAAAAGCTCCCAATGAGACGACTGACCAGATATGGGCTACTTAGGTAGGACAAACCAAACAACTGGGTCCCCTGAGGCCCCTAACAGTCCTGGTTCATTCTGGGGCTGCGGGTCTGCCGCCCCCCCCCCCCCCCCCCCCCCCACCCCCCCCCCCCCCCCCCCCCCCCCCCCATGTAAACACCCCTTCAGTTCAGTTTCACCAAGCGGAGGACAGGTGTGTCACATCAGCAGGTGACCGGGTAACCCTATCAGCCAATCAGAGGCGATGCCTGCAGCAGCAGCGTTTTAACCTAGAGAGGGAGTCATCGAATGCAAAGAAGGCAAGCCAATCTACAGATGGTGTTATGCACCTGTATCCAAAAAAAAAGGCCCCCAGGGTCCTTCCGAGGGTTAGCTGGCTTTGTTGCTACTTGCTGTCCCCTTCCTGTTGAGCTCTGGCTCTCACGTTAACGCCATCTCTTGTGTTACAAATCATAATATGTGACTGTGGAGTGTGTGTGGATGATGGCTGGTTGAAGCAGCCTCACCTGGCCCGGGTCAGACTGACTGGACTCTGGGGCTGGGTGAGGCTGCACACCTGTTGTGCTTTGAGTCATCAGTGTGTAAACAGGTTAAAGCAGCCATCGCCACACACACACAGACACACACACACACACACACACACACACACACACACACACACACACACACACACACACACACACACACACACACACACACACACACACACACACACACACACACACACTCAGGAGATCTCTGACATGGCAGCATGCAACACCTGCTCGATGTATCATTTTACTCCTAACTCTGCAATAAACCGGTTTCAACATCTGCAACCTGTAGACACAGATTGTAGCATGTAGCAGTAGCATGTAGCACATAGCATGTGGCATTGTAGCATGTGGCGGTTGACACTTTTCCTCCAAAGCCTCGTTACCATGACGGCCTCGGTTTCTTGCCGTTCGATTGGAAGAACCCTTGTTCTGGGAGGACAGCTTTGGTGTGTGTGTGTGTGTGTGTGAGTGTGTGTGTGTATGTGTCTATGTGTGCATTGTGTGTGTGTGTGTGTGTGTGTGTGTGTGTGTGTGTGTGTGTGTGTGTGTGTGTGTGTGTGTGTGTGCGCGCGCAGTGGGGAATCTTCATACGCTCAACACAAAGCCGGCAACAACGCCAAACTCTTTTCAAATCTTGCTGGCGGTTTTGTGAATGACTAGAAGCAAACGGCTTGCACAATGGGGACGAATAGTGTGTGCGTGTGTATGTGTGTGCGTGTGTGTGTGTTTACGTTGCATGAACAGATGCCTTGTTCCACTTAGCGGCAGTAGCACTGCCGCTGGTGATGGTTCACAAGTTCACCATATCATCATGACATCATTTTTTTTTACAAGCAAGCTCACGAAGTGATGCCTGTATGGACATGCCTATTTGTGCATGTGCAGGAGACATTGGACATTTTGCTGATTTTATTTCAACACGGTTACCTGGGTAGTAGACTTATCTTCACTAGTTTAGTCTACTAGCCCGGCCCTGCTCCATTAGAAGAGCTATAATAAGTGTTATGAGAGAGAGAGAGAGAGAGAGAGAGAGAGAGAGAGAGAGAGAGAGAGAGAGAGAGAGAGAGAGAGAGAGAGAGAGAGAGAGAGAGAGAGAGAGAGAGAGAGAGAGAGAGAGAGAGAGAGAGAGAGATAGAGAGAGAGAGAGAGAGAGAGGGGAGAGAGAGAGAGGGGGAGAGAGAGAGAGGGAGAGAGAGAGAGAGAGAGAGAGAGAGAGAGAGAGAGAGATTTGGGATTGGTCAGGCTTATGATTATCGCCATTGTTCAATTAGGTGTGAGGTCACTCCTAACTGTAGATATCCTGCCTCAATAACATCACATGGTTCTAAGATCTCCGCCCCCCTGACCATCAGCACAGGAGCCCCCCAGGGCTGTGCTCTAAGCCCCCCTCCTCTACTCCCCATACACCCATGACTGCGTGGCCACACACAGCTCCAACACGGTGATCAAGTTTGCAGATGACACGACAGCCTGATCACCGACGGCGATGAGGCGGCCTATAGGAATGAAGTCTCAAGGCCCGGACCAGCAGACTACGGGACAGCTTCTTCCACCTGCTGCCTGTCTGTCTGTCTGCCCGTCTGTCTGTCTGTCTGTCTGTCTGTCTGTCTGTCTGTCTGTCTGTCTGTCTGTCTGTCTGTCTGTCTGTCTGTCTGCCTGCCTGTCTGCCTGCTGCCTGTCTGCCTGTCTGCTTGCTGCCTGCTACCTGTTTGCCTGCCTGTCTAACTGCTGCTTGTCTGCCTGCTTCCTGTCTGCTGCTTGTCTGCCTGTCTGCCTGCTGCCTGTCTGCCTGCTGCTTGTCTGGCCTGCTGCCTGTCTCTCTGCCTGTTAACTGTCTGCCTGTCCGCCTGCTGCCTTTCTGCCTGCTGCCTGTCCCTAATCCATTGCACATTGCACTATTGCTCTTCTTCTTCTTATAATTATTACTGTTGCTATTCTATTTTTTTATAAATTTTTCTATTTGTTTAAATGATATTGTGTTTTATAGATATTATAACTTCTTTCTGCTGCTAGGCCGAGGAGCCAGAACAAAATAATTGTACTGCTGTCTACTTGTATATGACATGTGACAATAAAGAATCTTGAATCTAGAATCGCAATCTGAGACGGCACTGCATCACTGTATGGAACATATCCAGTGGGTTCAGAGGTCAAAGTGCAGAGCGTCTGAATTACCAAGAGGGGAGCTATAATGGTTCTGTTGGACCGGTCCTGTTCGGAACAAGAGGAGTACCATACGCTGTTGCATGGATTCTTGGTAAAGAAAAGAAACCTTTCAGATTCTGAAACCCTAAACCCTCTGAATACTGAATGACATCACGTTACATTAGTTGTACACTTGACTGATTTTAATAAAAGACAAAAAGGTGTGTGTGTGTTGCTGAATACCTGCCTTATAAAGGTGTAACAAGAGGAAGAAACACAAGAATCCAACCCAACCAGACTCATGAAGTACATAACCCTGCGATTATAGAAACATAACCATTCTAAAATATTATACTGCACATACTATACAGTTAACTGTCTGTTTTCTCAACCCCTTTTATTAGCTTTAATGCTATAGCATTAACAGTTGCAGTCATGCAGAAATGTTTAAAGGATCCATTTTGATAACTTAATAATCCAGACTATAATTCTGGTGGTGGTGTTGGAAAACCGGTTTATTGTACACGTTTGTAGACAATGCTACATGGCCTGGTGCTCCATGTTGCCATGCAGGAGATCTCCCTGAGTGTGTGTGGTGATGGCTGCTTTAACCTGTGCACACTGATTACTCAATGCACAACAGGTGTGCAGCCTCACCCAGCCCCAGAGTCCAGTCAGTCTGACCCGGGCCAGGTGAGGCTGCTTCAACCAGCCGTCATCCGCACACTCTCTTACATTGCTTATATTGTGTGTGTGTGTGTGTGTGTGTGTGTGTGTGTGTGTGTGTGTGTGTGTGTGTGTGTGTGAGAGTGAGTGAGTGAGGATAAAATACATGAAGAATCCAGCCCAACAACAACAATCATACAGTAAATATGCTGATCTGTATCAAACTCAAATCAAATTTCTGCACAGAGGTAAAAACAACTTAAAATGTATAGCCCATTGCAGTACTCTTGTATATTTATAGGCTACTGCTCGTTAAAACTGTCTCTAACATTGCTTATATATATAGTGTGTGTGTGTGTGTGTATGTTCCTGTAAAGGGTGTTACAGGAGGAAGAAACACAATAACCCAAACCAACCAGATTACTCATTGAAGAGAAATGAAGGAAGAAAATAACCCCGCCTTATTATGGAAACATAACCCATTATCAAACACAGACACACACACACACACACACACACACACACACACACACACACACACACAGTGCTGCTTGCGCCTCTACTTCCTACTCTGACTGAATCCGCTGTCTGCTGCTCTCATAGCTCTGCTGCTCGTGTGTGCACTGTGCGCGTGCACGCCGGGGCGAGTTCCTGCAGCGAGCGTAGCGGCAATAAACACATCTTTAATTTATTGTTGTGTTGTGATCGGGGCTGGATAAATAGTATGCGGGGAACCCGGAAACCAGGGTCGATCAACGCCAATGAATCCCAGTTACAGTCGCAAATAACCACTACATCACCACACTGTCTCTCGGTTTGCACCGGCTCTCTTCTAACTCCACAGAGAAGAGGAGAACACTCATCAACACATTTGAAGGAGCCTTCACGGTGCGGGAACGGCCCACAGTCAGAGTGGGAAGTTGAACGACGGTGAAACTGTGTGTCCGTGGGGGCGGAGCCAGGAGTTAGGTTCGGAGCCAGATGTTAGGGGCGGAGCCAGGACTTAGGGTGTGGGACCATGAGTTAGGGGAGGAGAGGAGAGGACGTGTTGTTCAGGAAACGAAACTTAACGTTCACAGAAACCCGACAAGGAAGCAGTTCCCTCTTTAAGGAGAATAATCAAACACATGTTGGGACAAATAGTCTGACAGACAGTAACCACAAATAGGTGAGTAAAACAACACAACTTTAGAACCTCGCTTTTCATTTTGGAATTAGAAAAATAATGGAATTGCTCGATACATAAACCTTGTCGTCTGTGTCTAGGAATGGCCTCTGCTACTTCCTGGTCTGAAGATAACTTTTCATGTTCCATCTGTCTGGATGTGTTCAACAGCCCAGTCACCACCATGTGGACACAACTTCTGCAGAACCTGTATTACAAAGTTCTGGGATGACCAAGTCCAGTACAAATGTCCTGTTTGCAACAAGCTGTTCCAGACAAGACCTGATGTACAGGTCAATACCTCTAATATCAGAGATGGCCGCTCAATTTAGAAGTTCTGTACGAGTCAAAGAGCAGCCTTGTGTTGAACCAGGAGAAGTTCCCTGTGACGTCTGTACTGGCACCCAGCTGAAGGCTGTGAAGTCCTGCCTAGTGTGTTTTACCTCTTACTGCCAAACCCACCTGGAGCCACATCAGAGAGTCGCAGGCCTGAAGAAACATCGGCTGGTCGAGCCTATGGACCGTCTGGAAGACAGGATGTGTAAGAAACACGACCGACTTCTGGAGCTCTTCTGCCAGACTGAACAGGTGTGTGTGTGTCTGTGCTGCACAGAGACAGACCACAAGTCCCATCCTGTTGTACCTCTAAAAGAGGAATATGAAGTGAAGACAGCCCAGCTGGGGAAGTTGAAGTCGGAAGTTCAGCAGATGATCCAGGAGAGAAAACTAAAGAATAAGGAGATCAAAGACACCGTAGAATTGAGCAACAAAGACGCAGACAGAGAGATAGCTGATGGTGTGCAGGTCTTCACTGCTCTGATGCGCTACATTGAAAAGTGGCAGGATGAGTTCAACCAAACGGTTAAAGAGAGACTGAAATCCACAGAGAAAGAGGCTGAAGACCTCTTCAAAGAGCTGGAGCAGGAAATAGAAGATCTGACCAATAGAAGCACAGAGGTGAAGCAGCTCTCACAGACTGAAGACCACCTCCACTTCCTCCAGACCTTCAGATCCCTGAAGAATCCTCCACCCACCAGGGACTGGACAACGGTGGAGGTCCGTCCTCCGTCATACGTAGGGACCTTGAGGAGATCCCTGGATCAGCTGGACATAGAGATGAAGAAGCTGTGTGATGCTGCTGAACTAAAGATGGTCCAGCAGTATGAAGTAGATGTGACTCTGGATCCTGATACAGCTCATTCCAGTCTCATCCTGTCTGAGGATGGGAAACAAGTACATCATGGAGGTGTCAGGAAGATACTCCCAGACAACCCTAAGAGTTTTACAGAGAAATTATTTGTTCTCACGAGGCAGAGCTTCTCCTCAGGGAGATTTTACTTTGAGGTCCAGGTTAAAGACAAGACTGAATGGTGTTTAGGAGTGGTCAGAGAGTCCATCAACAGAACCAGTGCGATCAAACCCATCCCTAAGAATGGTTACTGGACTATTTTATTCAACAAGGAAGTTCTGGTATTTAGAGGTAACCATTATGTCCGTCTCCCTCTGAGAGCTGAGCTCCAGAAGGTGGGGGTGTTTGTTGATTACGATGAGGGTCTGGTCTCCATCTATGATGTGGAAGCCAGGGTTCATATCTACTCTGCTACTTGCTGCACCTTTACTGAGCCTCTCTATCCATTCCTCAGTCCAGGTCTCTATAATGATAAAGGTATAAACTCTGCCCCCCTGATCATCTCACCTGTCAATCAAACAGACTAGGACCTTTTGTTTGATAATAAAATAATCAAACGACCAAAACCACTAATGTTGTTTCATGAATTATAATATCTACTACGTGAGATCTGAGAGAACTGCATTAATGTTGTACTGCTTTCATTTGACAAGAAGGAATTCATTCGGAAAATAACCCTGACTATTGTAAAATATAACCCATGATACATGATTCGATTACGTATACTATATTGATCAATATCTGATTACTGCTGAATGTTTTTATACATTTAACAATATGAAATTTAGAAACATTTGCAGGTGCATGTTAAAAATCTCTAGTTTCTTAAACAAAACCAGGATATTAGTTTATACTCCTGAAATATGAATGACATCAAATGTTTGTACACCTTTTTATTTCAATAAAAATTTACAAAAGGTATAATGGGGTAATTTTCTGTGGAATACTTACATTCTCTACAATTACTCAGTAGAATAGGTACATTCTCTGCAATATGTATTCAGTAGAATAGGTACATTCTCTGCAATATGTATGCAGTAGACTGGGTACATTCTCAGTACAAGATGTATTCAGTAGAATAGCAACATTCTCAGTACAATAATTTGTCAGTAGAATATGTACATTCTCAGTACAGTATGTATTCAGTAGAATAGGTACATTCTCAGTACAATATGTATTCAGTAGAATGGGTACATTCTCTACAATATGTATTCAGTAGAATAGGTACATTCTCAGTACAATATGTATTCAATAGAATAGGTACATTCTTCGCTCTCTCCCCCTCCTTCCCTCATTCTCTTCCCCTCCTCTCACTCCCTCCCTCTCTCCTTCCCTCTCAGTGTCTCTACTCTCTCTTTACCTCTTTTCCCCTCCCTTTTCCTCTCTCTCTCTCCCACCTTCCCTCTTCCCCCCTCCCTCTCCCTCCCTCTCTCCTACAGTGAAGCTGACTGTCATCGATGTCTCTGTGTCAACAGCATTGGGCCTGTGTGTCACTCCGTCCACTGCCACCACCTAGCGGCCGCCGGCTGCCACTTCTCCACGTGCTTCTGTTTACACACACTGCCAGCAATCACCAATCTACGCTCCCTATTTCTCCACCGCGCTTCCTAGCAGCCGGCGCCAGTTCGCTGTTACTCTCCACCCGGTAGTATCTTCGTTCCCGCAATCCTGACTCTACTGATTCTCTCTCTACCCCTCTCTCTCTCTCACCTTCCCTTTCTCTCTCTCTATCCTCCCCTCTCTCCCTCTCCCTCCCTCTCTCCTACAGTGAAGCTGACTGTCATCGATGTCTCTATGTCAACAGCATTGGGCCTGTGTCTTCCAATCTAAATGTTCAGTTAAAGTTTATATCTCTCTCCATCTCTCTGTCCCCTCTCCTCTTGTTCGTGCTTTTTATACGTTTAATGATATCAAATTGCAAACGACTACAGGAAGTCGAAAATATTGACAATGTGAAGTGTTCATTTTGGTAACATAATAAAATGATTTTAAACCTTTTTGATTTCAATTCAAATTTACAAAAGTAGACTTGGACATATTCATTGGAAAAGGAGCATTCTCTACAATATGTATTTAGTAGAATAGCTACATTCTCAATCTGTATTGTACTGAATAACTCTGAATAAAAACCTCTCTCTCTCTCACTGTATATTGTTAGCGTCCTATACTCTCTCTCTCTCTTTTATCTTTCCTTGTCTCTATGTCACACTGTTCTTTATCTCCATCTGGATTTCTGTATCACTCTCTCGTCATCTTTGTGTATTTTTCACCATCTCTCTCTCTCTCTCTCTCTCTCTCTCTCTCTCTCTCTCAGCAGGATGTCTTTGGTCAGACAGAAATGGAGAGAGACACAGAAGACATCAGCAGTCCCACTAGAGATGTGTTTCAAGACATTGTGTCAGCCCGGCTCCAGCGCAGCGGCCCAGACGGCCCAGGGGAGCGCTGGTAGACGGAGCAGACCGCCGCTCTCCCCCAGCTGGCCCCCGGGAGCGCATTAGCGCTGGCCCCGCTCAGCGCCGTGGGAAACACCTGCAACGGAGGAGGAGGAGGAGGAACGCCAGCAGACACGGGACTCGGGGTGACTTGTTTTAAGGTTTGTCCGCCAAACGTGTAAACGGGCTGCGCGTGTGTGTCGTGTGTCGCAGAGCAGAGAATGCAGCCTAACGCCACGAACACCCAACAGCCTGGGGGAGAGGATGCTCGCGGGTAGAGGACCGTTTCCCTCCTCCTCCCTAGAACCGGAGCCGCCCTGGGGAACGGACGTTGGAGCGCAGCTACCCGGAACGAGAAGCTGGACCAACCCCTCGGAGGGGCAGTGACGCTACGCTGACGAGTGGCGTCCGGGCCTGTACTAAAACCCCCAACCCCCCCCTCCCCCTCGGAGGAGACCGGCGTTACCGGGAACATCACCGGAGGTCTCTCCGTGGCTCACGGAGCCAGAACACTTTTTGTTTTCTGTTGGGCCCCTGACGTTTGTTCTTTTCTTTGAAGTAAAGCGCCATCACGGCTTAAATGCACCACTGACTTGTGTTCACTGGGGCAGGGGTCTGCAACCTGCACTCTCTAAAGAGCCGTTTGTGGTCCCTCTCCCACCAAATAAAACCTACTTGACCCCTAAAATGAAGATAACACAGCGTACAACGTTTTATATTTAGTTATACTACATATTAAATAACTAATAGCCTATAGTTTGTTGCATTTCTGACATTTGCAGTAGTAGGATGTGCCGTTTATTCTGGTTGACAAAACATTCAAACCTTTGTTCAGTTCTTTTAGTGTCACAGCATCACGTTGATCTCCAAAGTAAGAGGGGTTCCCTTTGAAAGAAGAGAGAGTGAACAGCAGACCTCCGATGCAGAACCCCCACGGAGCCGCGGCCCCCAGCCAGCGTCAGCAGTGGGACCAAGCCCTGGCCGCCGCCCCCCCCCCCCCCCCCCCCCAGAGAGACACCGCCCAAAGCCCCGCCCTCCTCCGGGAGGCCGTCCTGCACCTCGCCGGGCCCCGGGCCCCGATGACGTAGTGGGGGCCGACCTGGAGGCCTATTTCAGAGGACGGCCCCGAGAGAGGCCTGGCCGGGGGGCCGGCGGCCCCACATCCTGGCCCCCCTCCTCGAGCCGGGACCTGACCCCGGACCGTGCCGGTCGGTACCCGGCGCTGAAGCGGGCGATCCTAGCGTACTACGGACACAGCCTCGCCCAATACATCGTAATTGCCCCCCCTCCCCCCCCCCGCCCAGGCCGCCGGCCCCCGCCCAGGGACCCCGAGAGGAATGGCGGAGACCCCACTCAGAGAGAGAGACCGCCCCATCTTCCACCTGCTCAGGAGCCCGTAGCCGGGCCCCCGGCCCCCCGACCCCAGCTGAGGCCACGCGGCCGACCCGTCCCACCCGCCTGTGGCAAGTCGTCCGGAGAGAGCGACGGCCCCGGGAGGGACTGCCCCACACCGCCGATGGGAGGGCCCCACCACACGGACTCCACGGGGCCTCCCCCAGGCCCCCCCCCCCCAGACCCCGTGACCGCCACGAAACAGTCCGCCCCCACCCGGAGAGGCGGAGGGCTCCCCGCTCACAGAGGTCTCTGACTTGGGGTGGGAGGGGGGGGGGGGGGGGGACCGGCCCGGGCAGTTCACCACCGCCCAACTGCAGGACGACGCCCTGAAGCACGCCTGGAGCCACGTCCTCGCCCGTGACGGCCAGGCCTGGGAGTCGGTGAGTAACCTACCCCACCCCCATTTCAGCACCAGGGCGGGCTTGCTTTATCGGGTAGTAGAGGGGGGAGGGGGGGCAGTGACCCAGCAGTTGGTGGTGCCCCCACCCCTACATGAGCAAAGTCCTTTACATGGCCCATTCCCATGTACTAGGGGCTCACCTAGGCATGGACTAGACCAGGGACACAATCCTAGAGCGGGTTTACTGGCCCGGGGTTAAGAGGGACGTCACTCAGCACTGTCAGGCGTGTCCGGAGTGCCAGCACACCGCCCCGAGATTTGTCAATTCTTTATTGACAACTGTCAAAGGGATCAAACACAATAAAGCCCAAGAGCTTGTTTCCAATGTGGTCCTTTTGGGTGGAAGTGTATGTTATGTCTGTGTGTTTATGAATAGATTAAATAATACTGTGTATGTGTGTGTGTGAATGTGTGCGTGTGTGTGTGTGTGTGTGTGTGTGTGTGTGTGTGTGTGCGTGCCCATGTGCCTATGTGAGCACGCAAGGGGAGACGGGATGGGACAGCAGAAAACAGTACATGTATGGTACAAAATATCATCCAATTCAATCATTTAAACATGAGCCTATATACAGTGTGCATCATAAAGCCGTAAATGCTATCCTGTATAATTCCTCCCAAAATTCATCAATTCATCAATCAGCCGAATCCAGCTGAAATGGGGTTTTTGGTCGAGTATGCTGCTGTGATGAAGCCTGTTGCCATGGCCCTTAATATCCTCCAAGGGGAATCATCTGTGCATATGGGCCTCCTGCTGCCAACACTTTACCAGTTTCGGGACAAGCTGAAGAGGTTGGAGTCAACTTGCAAAATGTGTACACCTCTTGTTCACACCCTGCAGCAAGGGATCCAGAAACGTTTTGGAGACATCATGAAAGACCCTGAGCTGATTGCAGCAGCAATACTCCTACCAAGATTCAGATCATCCTGGACCACAGAGGAGAACATCTTAAATGCTGGTAAATATACTTGTTTATCAATTCAAATGTGAACCAGTAGACATTGACCTATATAACTCTGTATAATGTTACTGTCATTTAGGATTATAGTGTGTCAGTGACAAACCACAGGGTGGCAATATAATTAGAAGCTCAGGTAGCTTTTAATGTCAAACATCAGCAGCTTGACAGCCTATACAGTAGAAGGGTAAGAATAATGTGCAGACTTAATTCGTTTGAAAAACAATTTATCTTCCCTTAAAACCCACAGGCCTTGACTACATCAGAAATCACCTCCACACCGACTTGGATGATGTCACCAGCGCAAACAGCGGCCTCTCTGATGAAGACGACTTCTTTGCATCTATGGATTTGGGAAAATCACAAGTAGGAGAGCTGGAGAGGTACCTTTCATGTCTGTCCCCTGCAGGTATGGATCTACTCCACACCTTTCCTCGCATCAAGAAGCTGTCACTCAAAGTCAACACAGGTCTTCCTGCATCTGCAGCCTGTGAGAGACTTTTCAGTCATGCAGGACTCCTGTTCACTGCTAAACGATCACAGCTTCACAGCAAGAACCTTGAGAGCCAGCTACTGTTGAAGCTTAATAGTGACATCACTGAGTGATTCTTTGGTGAAATAGTTTGTTTCTGCATGTTTTGACACACACACACACACACACACACACACACACACACACACACACACACACACACACACACCCAGTGGGGCCTTCAATATAAAAGGGTTCTCATGTTACTGTGCCAAAGAGTTCCTGGAGTGTTGACTCCGCTATGTAAAGGGCCAGTGTCAGCCTAAAGGTTAGAATATTGCCAAATCTGTTGTCTATCTGTGGGAGTTTTGAGGTGCTTTTTCTGTTCAGCATGCCTGGTATGAAATGTGTGTGTGTTTCCTTCATGTTTCCTTCATCCTGAGCGATGTTGGATATGAAACGCACCACACACCGTGGCCTTATCCTACAAGTGTCCGAGAAGCTTCATGAACCTTCTCGGACCCCAACAATAACCGCTCCCCAGATGGAGCTGACGTTGTGACGTCACGGGGCCTCCGAAAGGGCCCGTAGACATCCTGGAAAGAACCGGACCGGAGTTCAGAGCAGCGTGGAATGGGTTTCTTTCTGCATTATGTGATTATTCTAGTATTGCTGACTAAAGAGTATAGGTTACTAAGTTTAAGATCATAGAAGACATACTAAGACAGAACAAGATAAGGGTTTATATTGGTAATGATAAGAATTGTAGATAATATAATTATATAGAATAATGAGCACTGTCAATAAAATCGTATTAATAACAGCCTACTTTTATATATAACAAGTATATATTTAAAGTAATAAGTCAAGTAGAAGTAAAAGTAGTCATCAGATAATAGCTTGAGGAAGAGTAAGAAAGTATCTAGTGAAAAGACTACTCAAGTACTGAGTTATTTCGTACTAAATGATTTATTGTTGTAATAAGCAGAGCAAGATTAACGTAAATAGACAAATATTACATTGTATATGCTTGTCAAATAGACATTAACAACATATAAAATAGCATGTATCCCTTCAAATAAAACAACACACAATAACACTTTACACTTTACAAAATAAGGAAAATATAGCCACAATAAATCTCTCTCTCGCCTCCATTTTTTATTCACAAACAGACTTGAGTAAAAGCAAACAGTATGTTACATAAAAAAATGTAAAAGATTATTGAAGTAATGAAAGAGAAAATATAACTTCTTTGTGTAATTATGTTTGTGTACTATGTGTGTGTATTATGCGTGTGTACTGTGTGTGTACTATGTGTGTGTGCTATGTGTGTTTGTACTATGTGCGTGTGCTATGTGTGTGTGTACCATGTGCGTGTGCTATGCGTGTGTGTACTAAGTGTGAACTATGTGTGTGCGTACTATGTGCGTGTGTGCTATGTGTGTGTGTACTATGTGCGTGTGCTATGTGTGTGTGTACTATGTGTGTTTGTGTGTGTACTATGTGTTTTTGTGTCTGTACTATCTGTGTTTGTGTGTGTACTATGTGTGTGTGAAAAAAAAGAAACACGCACACGGCCCGCCCGCCGCGTGTTCTTATTTTTCTACAACCGACACAGAGACATTGATCCCCCCCCTAACCAAAACCCAGGGAGGAGATCCTCCTGGGTGAAGGTGGACTGGAAGGTGTGGATGTGTGTCAGTGTGTCTGAGGACCCTCCTACATCTGGGGACACTCTGTAGAAGGACAGAGTCACTTAGAGGGGAAACAACAGTAATGCAGATTGTGAGTGAGGAGACGGGCAGAGTGTAATGTGTGCGGTGCACTGATGCACAATCACAGGCTGATCTGAAGCCAGCAGCCAAACACAACCAAACCACATCAAGCAGCTCACTAAACAATAAGCGTGGGGTGACTCACTGCGGGGTTCCTCGGTGAAGCCCCCCCCCCCTCCCCCCCCCCCCCGTTGGTGGCCACGTTATCCGGACTGCTCGCTCAAAAGCGTTTAAAAACACGTTCGTTCGTGAAACTACGCCAAACGCAACCACGGCTATCGCAGTCAAACACAAACAGAACAAATGGCCGACGTCACATGGGGGCTATGTGCACATGTGTGTGTGTGTGGGGGGGGGGGGGGAGGGGGGGGGGGACGACACACAGATCCATTCAATTAAGAACTAATGACAACGAGAACGTGATTGGCTGTCAGCGAGAAGCTCGACTCGAGAAGGCGCGTGCGTATCGAACGCAGCACGATATGAAACACCTGTATAGAATAAAAGCTCTCAAATAATAATGTAGAGCTTATTTTGCTCTTTTGGCGTCGCAAACGACAGAGGTCTAACGTAGGCATATGGAAATGTGATGATTGCAAATCTTGTTGTCTACTGTTGGTTTTATTAGTCTGTCTTGTCGGGCTGGAATCATTTTGTGTCTCATTCCCTAACCTATGACATCTCCTCTATAACAGCTATGCCTCCATCTTTGTTCTTCAGCACACATACACACACACACGGACACACTTGATAGGATAATGTTAGCTAATTAGCATATATTGAGCTTGCCATAACTCGGCCATTTCTTACACAATCAAATCCAGTTCTTGGGATTTTATTCAGACAAGTTCATAGATCAAGTATATCAAAACTGTTTGAACATTATTCTATCAAGTGTGTGTGTGTGTGTTTATGTGTGTGTGTGAGTGTGTGTGCGTGCGTGCGTGTGTTTATGTGGGAGTGTTGTTTGTGTAAGTGTAAGTGTGTTTGTGTGTGTGTGTTTGTGTGTGTGTGTGTGTGTGTGTGTGTGTGTGTGTGTGATGAACAAAGACGGAGGCATAGCTGAGTCTAGGAGTGATGACGTCACTCGTGATTGGCTTGAGAAGGGCGGAGCTGGGATAGGCGGTGCGTGGGCTGTGAATACCTTGTGGGACTGCTTGCAGTCCTGGTTTTTGTTGTAATTGTTGGTGTGCAGTTGTTGACATGCACTTTAAATGCCTGCCTGGACTGTATTGTTGTTTATGGTCGCTGCTATGGATGATCTGGGCCTGTTGCTGTTGTTTGTCTGATGTGCTTTTGATGCTGATGTGTCTCAGTGTTCTGTGCTGTACCACAACTTGCCTCTTTGGGGACATTAACGTTTTTAAAAGTCTACGTCTAATTAGGCTTATATAGTTACAGGAACGAAGGGATAATAAAGAATAAAGCTGTTGAGAACTCTTCTATTAAACCTTCATTACGCTTTATAATTAGGCTTATATAGTTATAGGAACCAACGAATAATAAAGAATAAAGCTGTTGAGAACTCTTCTATTAAACCTTCATTACCCTTTATAATTAGGCTTATATAGTTATAGGAACCAACGAATAATAAAGAATAAAGCTGTTGAGAACTCTTCTATTAAACCTTCATTACCCTTTATAATTAGGCTTATATAGTTATAGGAACCAACGAATAATAAAGAATAAAGCTGTTGAGAACTCTTCTATTAAACCTTCATTACCCTTTCTAATTAGGCTTATATAGTTATAGGAACCAACGAATAATAAAGAATAAAGCTGTTGAGAACTCTTCTATTAAACCTTCATTACCCTTTATAATTAGGCTAATATAGTTATAGGAACCAACGGATAATAAAGAATAAAGCTGTTGAGAACTCTTCTATTAAACCTTCATTACCCTTTATAATTAGGCTTATATAGTTATAGGAACCAACGAATAATAAAGAATAAAGCTGTTGAGAACTCTAGCCATACTCTTGGTGCATGGCGATGCGTCTCATACACAGAACACAGAGATTATTGTATTTGTATAGGTCTATATTCCTACAGTTTGAGAGACAAATTATTGCTCTGAACCACAACCAGGGTTTTCTTTCTGCATTATGTGATTATTCTAGTAACGTTGACTAAAGAGCATAGGTTACTAAGTGTAAGATTATAGAAGACATACTAAGATGGAACAAGATAAGTGTTTATATTGGTAATGATTAGAATTGTAGACAATACAATTTTATAGAATAATGAGCACGCTCAATAACCTCCTATTTATAACAACCTACTTTTATATATAACAAGTATATATTTAAAGTAATAATAGCTCAAGTAGAAGTAAAAGCAGTCATCAGATAATGACTTGAGGAAGAGTAAGAAAGTATCTAGTGAAAAGACTAATCAAGTACTGAGTTACTTCATACTAAATGATTTATTGTTGTCATAAGCAGAGCAAGATTAACGTAAATAGACAAATATTACACTGTATATACTTGTCTAATAGACATTAACAACATATAAAATTGCCATGTAACCATTCAAATAAAACAACACACATTAACACAATAAATCTTTACAAAATAAGGAAGAAATGAAAATACAGCTGCAATAAATCTCTCTCTCGCCTCCATTTTTTTTCTCAAACAGACTTGAGTAAAAGCAAACAGTATGTTACATTAAAAAATGTAAAAGATTATTGAAGTAAATGAAAGAGAAAATATAACTTCTTCGTGTAATTATGTGTGTGTACTGTGTGCGTGTGCTATGTGTGTGTACTATGTGCGTGTGCTATGTGTGTGTGTACCATGTGCGTGTGCTATGCGTGTGTGTACTAAGTGTGAACTATGTGTGTGCGTACTATGTGCGTGTGTGCTATGTGTGTGTGTACTATGTGCGTGTGCTATGTGTGTGTACTATGTGTGTTTGTGTGTGTACTATGTGTTTTTGTGTCTGTACTATCTGTGTTTGTGTGTGTACTATGTGTGTGTGAAAAAAAAGAAACACGCACACGGCCCGCCCGCCGCGTGTTCTTATTTTTCTACAACCGACACAGAGACATTGATCCCCCCCCTAACCAAAACCCAGGGAGGAGATCCTCCTGGGTGAAGGTGGACTGGAAGGTGTGGATGTGTGTCAGTGTGTCTGAGGACCCTCCTACATCTGGGGACACTCTGTAGAAGGACAGAGTCACTTAGAGGGGAAACAACAGTAATGCAGATTGTGAGTGAGGAGACGGGCAGAGTGTAATGTGTGCGGTGCACTGATGCACAATCACAGGCTGATCTGAAGCCAGCAGCCAAACACAACCAAACCACATCAAGCAGCTCACTAAACAATAAGCGTGGGGTGACTCACTGCGGGGTTCCTCGGTGAAGCCCCCCCCCCCCCCTCCCCCCCCCCCCCCGTTGGTGGCCACGTTATCCGGACTGCTCGCTCAAAAGCGTTTAAAAACACGTTCGTTCGTGAAACTACGCCAAACGCAACCACGGCTATCGCAGTCAAACACAAACAGAACAAATGGCCGACGTCACATGGGGGCTATGTGCACATGTGTGTGTGTGTGGGGGGGGGGGGAGGGGGGGGGGACGACACACAGATCCATTCAATTAAGAACTAATGACAACGAGAACGTGATTGGCTGTCAGCGAGAAGCTCGACTCGAGAAGGCGCGTGCGTATCGAACGCAGCACGATATGAAACACCTGTATAGAATAAAAGCTCTCAAATAATAATGTAGAGCTTATTTTGCTCTTTTGGCGTCGCAAACGACAGAGGTCTAACGTAGGCATATGGAAATGTGATGATTGCAAATCTTGTTGTCTACTGTTGGTTTTATTAGTCTGTCTTGTCGGGCTGGAATCATTTTGTGTCTCATTCCCTAACCTATGACATCTCCTCTATAACAGCTATGCCTCCATCTTTGTTCTTCAGCACACATACACACACACACGGACACACTTGATAGGATAATGTTAGCTAATTAGCATATATTGAGCTTGCCATAACTCGGCCATTTCTTACACAATCAAATCCAGTTCTTGGGATTTTATTCAGACAAGTTCATAGATCAAGTATATCAAAACTGTTTGAACATTATTCTATCAAGTGTGTGTGTGTGTGTTTATGTGTGTGTGTGAGTGTGTGTGCGTGCGTGCGTGTGTTTATGTGGGAGTGTTGTTTGTGTAAGTGTAAGTGTGTTTGTGTGTGTGTGTTTGTGTGTGTGTGTGTGTGTGTGTGTGTGTGTGTGATGAACAAAGACGGAGGCATAGCTGAGTCTAGGAGTGATGACGTCACTCGTGATTGGCTTGAGAAGGGCGGAGCTGGGATAGGCGGTGCGTGGGCTGTGAATACCTTGTGGGACTGCTTGCAGTCCTGGTTTTTGTTGTAATTGTTGGTGTGCAGTTGTTGACATGCACTTTAAATGCCTGCCTGGACTGTATTGTTGTTTATGGTCGCTGCTATGGATGATCTGGGCCTGTTGCTGTTGTTTGTCTGATGTGCTTTTGATGCTGATGTGTCTCAGTGTTCTGTGCTGTACCACAACTTGCCTCTTTGGGGACATTAACGTTTTTAAAAGTCTACGTCTAATTAGGCTTATATAGTTACAGGAACGAAGGGATAATAAAGAATAAAGCTGTTGAGAACTCTTCTATTAAACCTTCATTACGCTTTATAATTAGGCTTATATAGTTATAGGAACCAACGAATAATAAAGAATAAAGCTGTTGAGAACTCTTCTATTAAACCTTCATTACCCTTTATAATTAGGCTTATATAGTTATAGGAACCAACGAATAATAAAGAATAAAGCTGTTGAGAACTCTTCTATTAAACCTTCATTACCCTTTATAATTAGGCTTATATAGTTATAGGAACCAACGAATAATAAAGAATAAAGCTGTTGAGAACTCTTCTATTAAACCTTCATTACCCTTTCTAATTAGGCTTATATAGTTATAGGAACCAACGAATAATAAAGAATAAAGCTGTTGAGAACTCTTCTATTAAACCTTCATTACCCTTTATAATTAGGCTAATATAGTTATAGGAACCAACGGATAATAAAGAATAAAGCTGTTGAGAACTCTTCTATTAAACCTTCATTACCCTTTATAATTAGGCTTATATAGTTATAGGAACCAACGAATAATAAAGAATAAAGCTGTTGAGAACTCTAGCCATACTCTTGGTGCATGGCGATGCGTCTCATACACAGAACACAGAGATTATTGTATTTGTATAGGTCTATATTCCTACAGTTTGAGAGACAAATTATTGCTCTGAACCACAACCAGGGTTTTCTTTCTGCATTATGTGATTATTCTAGTAACGTTGACTAAAGAGCATAGGTTACTAAGTGTAAGATTATAGAAGACATACTAAGATGGAACAAGATAAGTGTTTATATTGGTAATGATTAGAATTGTAGACAATACAATTTTATAGAATAATGAGCACGCTCAATAACCTCCTATTTATAACAACCTACTTTTATATATAACAAGTATATATTTAAAGTAATAATAGCTCAAGTAGAAGTAAAAGCAGTCATCAGATAATGACTTGAGGAAGAGTAAGAAAGTATCTAGTGAAAAGACTAATCAAGTACTGAGTTACTTCATACTAAATGATTTATTGTTGTCATAAGCAGAGCAAGATTAACGTAAATAGACAAATATTACACTGTATATACTTGTCTAATAGACATTAACAACATATAAAATTGCCATGTAACCATTCAAATAAAACAACACACATTAACACAATAAATCTTTACAAAATAAGGAAGAAATGAAAATACAGCTGCAATAAATCTCTCTCTCGCCTCCATTTTTTTTCTCAAACAGACTTGAGTAAAAGCAAACAGTATGTTACATTAAAAAATGTAAAAGATTATTGAAGTAAATGAAAGAGAAAATATAACTTCTTCGTGTAATTATGTGTGTGTACTGTGTGCGTGTGCTATGTGTGTGTACTATGTGCGTGTGCTGTGTGTGTGTGTACTATGTGTGTGTGCTATGTGTGTGTGTGCTATGTGTGTGTGTACTATGTGCGTGTGCTATGTGTGTGTGTACTATGTGCGTGTGCTATGTGTGTGTGTACTATGTGTGTGTGTACTATGTGTGTGTGTACTATGTGTGTGTGCTATGTGTGTGTGTACTATGTGTGTTTGTGTGTGTACTATGTGTGTTTGTGTGTGTACTATGTGTTTGTGTGTGTACTGTGTGTGTGTGTGTGTGTACTATGTGTGTGTGTGTACTATGTGTTTGTGTGTGTACTGTGTGTGTGTGTGTGTGTGTACTATGTGTGTGTGTACTATGTGTGTGTGTGTACTATGTGTGTGTTTACTATGTGTGTGTGTGTACTATGTGTGTGTGTACTGTGTGTGTGTACTATGTGTGTGTGTGAACTATGTGTGTGTGAAAAAAACAAACACTCACACAGCCCGCCCGCCGCGTTTCTTTTTTTCTACAACCGACACAGAGACACTGATCCCCCCAATAACATAAACCCAGGGAGGGGATCCTCCTGGGTGAAGGTGGACTGGAAGGTGTGGATGTGTGTCAGTGTGTCTGAGGGCCCTCCTACATCTGGGGACACTCTGTAGAAGGACAGAGTGCCAGCAGGCCGGTCCAGATACACTCCTACTCTGTTAGAGCCAGGAGGGGGGAGACGTATGACTGTTCTACTACGGTTGTAATAGGCAAAGTAACCATCATCATCACAATAAAGACTCCAGGACTTGTTGTTCCCTGCAAGGTTGCTGTCATCACCCCCTCCTCTCCTTGTGATTCCTCTGTATGTCACTCCTATAACAACAACTCCTTCCCTCTCTACCTCCCAGTAACAGTGGCCAGTCAGACCCTCTCTACACAACACCTGGGGATGGGAGTCAAATCTCTCTGGGTGATCAGGATACGACTGATCCTCTACAACCCACGTCACCTTTCTGTTGTGCTCAGACAGAGAGAGGTGTCTGTGGGCTGTGTTTGGGTCCAGTTCGAGTTCACAGTCATCTGATGGGAGAACAAGACATGATTAGCTGCTGAACCATTCTTCATCATCATCATCATCATCATCATCATAATCACTAGTACTGTTCTCTTGCGTACTTCTTATTCCTATCCTTTTTCACGTGCCCTATACTCTGTAAACATTAACATAAAAAGACAAAATAATACAATAGTGTGCTATGAGTTTTAGATTAAAGTTAATAGCAAATCCCATGTGTATGTGAGTGGCTGTCCCAATCAAAACATTGAAACCAAGGAAAATGTATAAACTGCATTTACTCCCTCAATATTTACACTACATACACGTTATACATCAAAATGTTCGGCATGAAGAACTTATTACCCATATGAAATAGCTAAGCGATACTTGTAATATCTTTCAAGATATTAAACTTTTGGATTTCCCAATACACATACATTGCACTCAACCTTCAAAGGGACACCTGTGTGAACAACAGACTGAACAAGCTGAGCTCACATACAGGCTGGAAATTAACTTTTGGAGCCATAGAACTGGTTCATACATACTATATATACATAGACATGTACTCATACATACACGTACATACTATATATACATAGACATGTACTCATATATACACGTACATACTATATATACATAGACATGTACTCATACATACACATACATACACATACATATACATAAGTACATATCAACAAAAACATTATGAATATATCAACAAATATGTTATGAATACATCAACAACAATGTTATGAATACATTAACAACAATGTTATGAATATATCAACAACAATGTTACGAATACATCAACAACAATGTTATGAATATATCAACAATAATGTTATGAATACATCAACAACAAACATCTCTTATTGGATCCAGATCTTACCAACGACAAGCAGCTCTGCGGTGTGATTGGCCGAGCCAGCGCTGTTGGTTGCCATGCAGCAGACCGTGTTCACACCATACTTCACACCTCTGACGAAGAGGAACCCCCTCTCCACCCAGGCCGCAGGCTCTGATTGGTTGTCTGTGCTGTCCCTCTCCAGGGGCCTGCCGTTGTGTAGCCACTCGACGGTGGGCTCCGGCGTGCCGCCGGCATCGCAGGAGAATTGGGCCGTGTGGCCCACGGGCAACACCTTGGTAGAGGAGTGGAACTCTGTGATGCTGGGGGCCTCCTCCTTCGCGGGCATCACTGAACCGGAAGAAACCAGGACGAGATGAGTGAACGTTGTACAACACGTATCTAGAGATACACCATCAAAACACTCCCTTCACTCTCTCTAATACCTGTCCACTAGAGGGTGACCCAGAAGATTCAGACCCAGTTTTCTCGCCTGCCTTTTCATACATGATTGAATATCACAGCAGTATCTACAAAGTTTTCCCAGGGAGGGGAAGACACTCCAGCTCATAGATAAATGAGTCGGGGGCGGAGCTTGTGGAGGAGAACGCAAAACCTTTAACCTGCTGAAATTGAAACTAGATTAACCACACGCAGAAAAAAGGCAAAGTATTTAAAATATGCGGGTGATTTGTGGCCGGTTAGTTAAAATCATCTTCTTACTTTTTTGCTATCAGCTAGTTTTTGTATGTCATCCTAATTATTTTGTCCAAGTTTGGTATTGCATATCTTTTAAAGACATTGTAGCCTGTTCTACAAAGTCCTACGTGATTCTTTCAGAACATCTTCTTTTATGTTGGACAGAATATTGTATTTATATTGCATGCACATTTTATTATTTAGTTATTTTACAAAAGGATACATGTTTTATTATAGCCTATAATGCGCTTGTTGTATTCTTTATTTATGTTCACATGCAAATGCCTCTTTATTTTGTAATATTTCAGCTGTTCTGTGTTTCTGTTCAATAACGTTTTGCCTAAATAAGGAAACAATGCTGTTAGTTGATTGGTACGTTAATCAAATTC
>JACYXH010000618.1:0-87552 GCA_026745465.1 Lota lota | reverse complement strand
GCAGACGGGACTCAGCCACATGTAAAAAGTGCTGGACCGTCCGGAGAGACAGAGAGAGGGAGGGAGAGAAAGAGGTGATTGATCGAGGTTCAATACTTCAGTGCTTCTCCAGACAAGGAGACGCTCAATTACCCGCTTGTGATTAAAATGTTGAACTCACACTGCTGTCTGAAAAAAAGAAAAGAACAAAAAAGAAAAGAGAAAAATATATATTAACCGTTGTCAGGCCAGGTCTTCACATCTACCACAGACGATATAAAGCTCTCCCTCCTCTGCCTTTGTCCTCGGTAGTTGGCATGAAAATAGATTCATGATCCTTTTTGATTACAGAGAGATTCCAAAGTGCTTGGGTCTTACGTGAGGCTCACCTGAGAGCACAACACACAGGAGTCGAAAATCTCAATTGTTCCAAATGGAGGCCGGCGCAGTCAACCAGAACTGACATTCTACAGAGCATTTAATTCACTTACAGCTGACGAATGCTATGACATTTCTAACAAATTACACTCAAATTATAGCTCTTCAATCTTACCTACAGCACCTTTAAGGAGCAGCTAGGGGTTGGGGTATCTTGCTAGAGGACCAAACCCAGAGACTGGGAGTCAAACTCCCTCAAACCACCTCACAATTCTGCCTCCTTTTTAACCTACCCGTATCAGACCCCTAAACCACCCCCTCTAAGTATTTGCATTTCAATCACTCTTGATTTCCTCCATTAACTTAAAGAGGTACTGCAGACTAAAATCAAACCACCTGAACAGCGCCACCTTTAGGTGGAACACAGGCTACTGCAAAGACATTCCTATTTGCTCAAAGGATTCATTCTGTTTTTGATAGGGGTTAGGGTTAGGGTTAGGTGGTACCGGTGCAAGAGACCCCCGCACCCCAAAGAACTCACCAGAAACAGGCCGGTGTAACTGAAGTCCACCTGATGACGAAGACTCTGGAGGGCTGGTCCTGGTCAGCCCATCATTGGACTCGCTACAGTTTGCCCATCAACCAGGCACTGGTGTGAATGACGCTGTCATTTACTTCCTACATAGATCCCTCTGTGCACTGTGAAAACATTGTTTTGGGATTTTTTCCACTGCCTTCAATATCCTGCAGCCCCCGCTTCTGAGGGACAAGTTGGAGCGCACAGGGGTGGAAGACCACCAAACAGCATGGATCCTGGTCTCACCAGTGGACCCCGGTATGTGAGGATACGGGGCTGGGAGTCCCACGTGGTTGTCTTCAGTACAGGGGCCCCGCAGGGAACAGTCCTGACTCCCTTCTTCTTCACCCTCTGCACAGCAGACTTGACGCAAAAATGATCTCACCGCGGCCTCATCACAGAGGGGGGACGGCAGGGAGAACAGAGAACTGAGCCACGGCTTTGTGGATCGGTGCCAGCCGAACCGCCTCCAGATCAATGCAGGGAGAAACCAAAGAGCCGGGGGAGGACGTCCGCAGGTGCAAACACTCTCCTCCCATACCAGTGAACATCCAGGGAATGGACATTGAGATGGTGAAATCTTACAAGTACCTGGGTGTTCACCTGATCATCATAAACTGCATTGAACTGACAATACAAATGCATATTTTATGAAATGCCGGAGCAGACTCTATATGTCAGGAGTCTCTGGTCTTTTGGAGTGCAAGGGGCACTCCTGAGGACCTTTTCTGACTCTGGTGGCATCAGCTATATCTTCTATGGAGGCGTCTGCTGGGGTAGCAGCGTTTGACTGCTGACAGGAAGAGACACAACAGACTGGTTAAGAAGGCCAGCTCTGTCCTGGGATGCCCCCTCAACCCAGTGGAGGTGGTGGGAGAAAGGAGAATGATGGCAAAGCTATCGTCTGTAATGGATAACGTTCACCCCATGAATGACAGTCTGACGGCACTGGGCAGCTCCTTCAGTGACAGGCTGTCTCACCTGCAGTGTGTGAGGGAGAGATACCGCAGGTCCGTTACAACCAACACTGCTCCCGGTAGACCACACACACCTAAACGGACTCATTCACTCATGTGCAATATCAATATATACTCAACAGTGCAATATCAATATCAAAAATATCAAATGTGAACTCAAGCGTTGAGTCTGTCTTCTTATTTATTGTATCATACATTATATTATTATTTCTTGTTTTTTTACATTATATCTTGTTTTTTGACATCTTGCTTTTTGACATCTTGCTTTTTGACAAGAAATTGTATCTTGTTTTCATTATTATATCTTGCTTTTTTATTTAAATCACCTTGAAGACCTGAAAGTGTGTGATTTGTACAAATGTTGCAGTCGCCATGGCAATTCAATACTGTGTTATGGATTATTATTGGATGTTGGGCTGGGATCTTTGTTCTGTTCTGAATATGGCTACGAAAGCATTATAACGTTTCATCTAATATTTGGACAGCCGGCTGCCGAGTTCTATGCTACAAAGTATTCTGGCATTGAACAGTAAAACAATGTCAAGAATGACAAGTCAACCATAGAGAGCAGGATTAAAACATCTTTGAATATTACACTATATCATATTATATCGTTAGCATTATTATTAAGATTAGATGTACTAGTAATCCCAGATAGGATTTTTCCCTCTTTTATTAATATTACTATTGTTGTTATTTTTATGATTGAGATTTGGCTGGTTAGTATTTTTTACATCACATGACATTACTTTGTCATGTGATGTGGCCACAGCGATTAAGGCTGTTTGAATAATAATTGTTTGCACTGCGCATACTTTATAAATGTTTAATCACAGGACTACTGGAGGGGGGGGAGGGGGGGGGGGGGTCTGTCAAGGACTGAGGGAAAGAGGACTCTGTGTGTGTGTGTGTGTGTGTGTGTGTGTGTGTGTGTGTGTGTGTGTGTGTGTGTGTGTGTGTGTGTGTGTGTGTGTGTGTGTGTGTGTGAGAGAAAGAGACAGAAAAAAATATAAAACCACAGACAGGAAAGAGTGACGGGCAGGGAAGACAGACAGAAAAGAAGACAGAAAGACAAAATCTCTTTTTATTTTATTTTTTATATATTCTTTTTGTGGTAAATATCTTGTGGTTCCGCAGAAAGAGCCAGAATGGGCACGGGCACCATAGAAGACTTTTGCATAGTGGACCAAAACTATGATCGATACCCACGTCTCCGATGAGTCGCTGCTACCCACATCTCCGCTGCTGTGGAAGAATAAATACAAAAAAACATCCAGATAGGCTTCAAAAACAGTAGAAGTGATGGAGCTTCCCTTGTTTAGCGAAACAGTGTTAAAGGCATGTCAGCTGGTGTGGTGGTGAAGGTGGTGAATGTTGCTGCGACCCGACGCACTGTTATAGAGTAAGTAAACACTCAAATAGTTTTTTCAGTTGAAAAAGTGCTGGTGAACATTTGTGTGTTATTTTTGTCAAAGATGTAAAGTTTTAAAACGAGGGAAATTTCTTTGTAAATTACAAAAAGTCTGCTACTGCCGGCAAACCTGCTGCTCGTACGTGGTTGTTTGTTATTGGCTGCGCACACTGCCTTGCCCCTATGGAATTTGATGTCCATTTTTTCTATAACCTTTACGACTGTCACGACTGCTCCGATTACATTTCTTTTTAAACTCGTAGGCAGAAGTCCTCCTGCTACAACAGGGTCAACCTACCCTTTAATTCCTTGTTGCTGAGCTGTTTGCTAACTAGCAGCAGCACTCATGATTATGTCGTCTCCCAACCTAACCTGTTGGCTGATGTTAACGAACTAACTGTTGAAACTAATGTTTCAATGTAAATGGATGTTTCAGTGTCTTATATTTCATTGAGTTTAGTCCCAATTGTTGCAGCTTCTGGTTCGCTCATTGTTTTTAATAGAACATGAACGCATTGCCCCTAATGAGTAATTGATGATTACTGCAATATTGGTAATTAATTCGCTTTTTTTGGGTCGTTCCTTAATGACCAATGACACGTGTGGGTCCTCAGGCTAGAGCAGTTGAGAACCGAACTGGTCTCGGCGTTTCAAATGGAAGAAGATGAGGCCTAGGTCATTCTTGGTGCTCGACAATCACCATATATAATATTTAACATATTCAACAACTATAAATATTGAACGTAGTAATATCTGTTGTGTCGGTAAGCAGACCTTTTGGTTTCAGCAATTGAATTGAATGGCCTCAGACTCAACGTATACTAAAACAGTCCAGAGATAGAGATGGGCCTTTCGTGTGTAACATCGCATTATCTGTCTCTCCCAAAGTTATCAGGAACAACATGGCCTAGCCTGCATATTTCAACTTGAATTTATATATCCAATCAAAATTCTAAACATATGATCTGCTGTCGCTGTAAAAACACAAAGGTCGATGTGAAAGGAGCACTTCTTTCAATGCACAACCCAAGGAACCTTGTAGCGGATATAAAACCATGCACACAAACTCTCCCTCAATCATCTCAGTGTCCACAATAGAAAAGGCATCTGAATGTCCCTCTTTGTCATGTGATGTGGCCACAGCGATTAAGGCAGTTTGAATAATAATTGTTTGCACTGCGCATACTTTATAAATGTTTAATCACAGGACTACTGGTGGGGGGGGGAGGGGGGGGGGGTGGTCTGTAAAGGACTGAGGTAGCGAAGGCTTCTGTGTGTGTGTGTCTGTGTCTGTGTGCGTCTCTTTCATGTTATTTTAATAAAATGATTACCAAAAAAAAGCCTGATAAAGAAAATGGGAAAAGAAGACAGAGACAGAAAAATAGAAGAACACAGACAGACAGGAAAGACAGACAGACAGACAGACAGAAGAAGTTGAGGCGTAGGTACTTCTAGATGCTCAACAATCCACATGTGTTATATTTGACACATTCAACAACTATAAATGTTGTACTTAACAAGACCCCCAGGAACCTTTGAGTGGCACGTTCTGTCATCAGCAGCGTGAAAAGGGGGCTCTCAATGCACAACCCAAGGAACCTTCCACACAAGCTATCCCTGAACGAGCCGGGCGTCCTCAATGGGAAAAACGTCTCTCCAACTGCAATTGAATAAACCAACAAGCAAACTGTGGCCGTCCAATGCTCTTCTATCACTAACCCTCCACCGTACACTTGAATATGTGCGACCGTGACTCTAAAACCCCTTTATTCAGATTACCGCCGTATTAACCAAGGAAGCACCTTCTTTCAGATAAACGCCGTATTCAAACGGTTGTGATTCTGTCGTGAAGCTGGTTTCAATGGAACACTTTGTTGATCAGCCGGAACGTTTTCGTTTGAAAGCTTGTCTCGCCCCACTTTGTTCTGATTGAATTGTGTTTTAATTTAGTCTCTCTCGTGGTTCTCATGCATTTGTCTCTACAGCAATGGCTAGTTGGCATACATGTAAACATCATATAGAAATACATGAGAACCATGAACCATGAGAACAAAAATACATGAGAACACAATTTGGTGAAAACAAAGTGAGAATGTCTATTAATTTATATTTGTGATTATAAACAGCTGATATTCTATTGGTTTTTGTTAGTTTTTTCACATGACAACAGATTGGTAGCCCACCAGCTTATGATGAATCTCTCTCCCTCTCTCTCTCTCTCTCTCTCTCTCCCTCCCTCCCTCTGTCTCTCTCTCTCTTCATCCCTCCAGCCCAGGGGCCCCAGAGCGACCGTGGGCTCCCCAGCAAAGCGCTGCCTGACTATGGGTCATCAGGTCAGCCTGCTGCATCCCAGAGACCCCCCCCCCCCACTGCCCACTGTGGCCCTAACCGCCCAAAAAGACCCTTCACAGGCTGGGAAATAAATAAATAACCACACACTTCAAAGGCTGGCTCCAAAAGCACAAGAAACACAAAACAAAGACTGCACACATTAGTTTGCAAAGAGACACAGACACACACACACACACACACACACACACACACACACACACACACATATACCCACACACACAGACCCACATGCTCACACCCACACACACACACACATACACACACACATATACTCACGTGCTCACACACAGGGCACATCCGACGAGACGAGAGAGAGAAGGGATGTGAAAGGAATAACAAAAAAAGAACAAACTACAAAGAAGATGAAAACATGTACAGTTTACTCTCCGATGACACGCCGCTTCCAGAAAACACCGCGCACACCGAACCGAGTGGCCCTAACCTGAAGTGTGTGTTTGTATGTGTGTGTGATGATTCGATATTCGCACCAAACAACCTTTGGAGAAAAACAAAGATACGGTTAAGAGTGATGCGATGTAAAAATAAAGACAGATATGTTCACCCGCCTCGTCACTTCGCTGTCGGTGGTGTTTTAATATTTTTGTATTGGAGAAAGTGGAAGCTAGCATTAGCATTAGCCTAGAGACTAAGCCTTGTGAACAAAGCCTTTCTCAAAGACAAAAGATAAAGACGTCCACATCACAGAAGAGCCACCATCGTTGAAACTTTCTGTATATCATTATATTTTAATGATAGGCAGGACAGTGTTGTGGTCAAGATGTCTGACTCTCTGCCGAAAGGTACATGGTTCGAACCCCAATGTTCACAGCCTAACGTGTAGGCTTCCTTGAGCAAGAGGCTTCTAAAATAATGAATAATAAGTCATATAAATTACATATAACTTACTAAAGCTTTTGTGATAAGGTCAATAACATAGCATTGTGTTAGTTTGAGATGCTGCTAATTTGTGAATAGTAAAGTGCTAACACAATGTATTCATTTTCAGATGTCTTTCCATTTTTCTCATCGTGATATTTGAATCTCATTGGTAACGTCCGTTATTGGCACGTTAATGCTTGTCAATGAAAGAATCATTATTCTTTTTAAATGTCATCAGTATTTCCTGGAAAAGCTTACCATGTTTGTGTAGCCAAGGTGTTGTGTGTGTGTGTTATTGTTTACCCGCTGAAGACTATGTGAGCTGGGGCAGCGAGCTAGCTAGCATGGCCTTGAGTTACGCAGTGTGGACTAACCCTATAAAATATTGAATAGGCTCTAAGGGGGCGGGCTGGGCCCTTATGTAGGGGCGTGTGTGTGTGTGTGTGTGTGTGTGTGTGTGTGTGTGTGTGTGTATGTGTGTGTATGTCAGTTCCCCCAAATCAAAACAAACTCCACAGCCCCTAGTGTATGCCTAAAATCAGAAAAGTGGATTGCAATATACCTTCCATCATAAATCAACCATTCTCTCTGTATTTCTCTACTCCCCTCTCACTAAAACACACATTCATGCGCACGCACACACTTTGTCACACGCACACAAATTCATACTCACACATACACACGAATACACGCACACAGACAAACAAACACATACACACGCACCAACATACACACAAACAAACATATGTAAACAGACGGATACATCTCCACACCGAAAGACATAAACAGAAATATGCTCACATAGGTACAGATGGTCTCTCTCACACACACACACACACACACACACACACCAAAACACAAATTTTTAACATTTTGTAATCTATTTTAATTAGTGTGTGTTTGTGTATTTGTGTGTGTGCACAATCATGTGTGTAATGTATCTATGTATCTATGTGTATATAATGTTCATGTATGTGTATCTGTATGTATAACCAAATGTGTGTTTACTTATATGTATACTTATATGTACAGTATGTGTGTAGTATATATATAAATATTTGCATATGTGTGACAGTGAGTGTCAGTTTGTGTGTGTGTGTGTGTGTGTGTGTGTGTGTGTGTGTATGTGTGTATCGGCGTGGTGTATATGTGTGTGTGTGTGTCAGTGTGGTGTACGTACATACATACACCACACTGACTGACTGTGTGTGAGTGTGTGTGTGTGTGTGTGTGTGTGTGTGAGCGTGTGTGTCTGTGTGGTGTATAAAGGGTTTCCAGGGCAGCCGTCTTAGTTCAGTTGAAAGAGCACAGATAACATGGAGCTCTCTGCTGTTAGGAGTTAGTGGTCCGGAGCCCCCCTTAAATCAGCCCCAGACAGGGGGCTGATGGACAGGAACACACAGCCCGTCTGACAGGCCAGGAGACGACCCCCAGACCCCAGCAAGCCATCGGTCTGCTCTCCACCACGCTGCCTTGCTCAACTGATTGGGTCTTAATCACGCTGTGATGGTCGCAATTGGTAGGTACACACATATACATATACACTGAGAGACACAGACACGGTCACACACACACATCATGCACACACACACATAGACACAAACATAGAGAGACACACACATACACACAATGTGTACCACACACACACACACACACACACACACACACACATACCAATACACAGACTGACACAAATACACAAACACACACTCAGCCCAACCGAACCCCCATTCATTTCCAAAACTTTACCCCGGCAAACATTCAAATGCCAAACTTGAAACACGGCTAAACACGCCCACTCCGTCCATTAAAGATCAGTTGTGCCTCCCTATTAGCAGTCTGTTTGCCTTCCTTCCATTGTTCACGTTGCGTTTCAAGGAGCACAAGGTGGACACAGGTGTGTGTAGAGACCATTAGCAGTTTGTGGTCATGTCCCCCTTAGTCTTCAGACAGACACTGCATAGTAATCATCCTTTCCCTCCGGAGTACGTTTCTTAACACGCGCGTGTGATGAGTCGTTAGCCGCAGTTTTATGCATATCATCACCAAACTAAAGTAGGGGGCAGGGCCCAGGCTGAGGGATCAGCCAATGACATTAGACATCTTCATAATTAACTGCCACCCGTTTGTCTGCCCTGTGCCTTTAAATGGTGCGGGTGCCCCGTCCCATTTAATATGCTTATAAGCACAATGTATTATTCAAATATGCAGATGAGAGGCGGTGAGGGAAAACAGACTTTTTGACACAGGTTCCTCCTTCCCCCACACCAGCGACCAGAGGCCAGGGACAACCTCCCGGAGATTTCCATTCGCCAAACTTTTCTTCCTGTTGTCTTGTGCTTGTGTTCTTGTGTTCCACACAACCAACGTTTTTCGCGTTCTACTATAGAGGAGGATCAGTACAGTTTAGTATCAGATGAATGAACTCGGACACAGAGGTGACCAATGCAAAGCAATGTCGTTTTGCAATGCATCATGGGAAATAATCAAACCTCCTTCATTCTGCTGAAGGATAAAGGAGTTTAGTAACACAGGGAAATGAATTGAAGCGACTGAAATACATTTTGCAATGCATCCTGGGTTAGACTCACCTGAAAAAAAGCCATATAAGTTGCGGCTACGTTTTGAGAGAAAGAGGTCATCTTTAAACCCAGTATAACTTTTTTTTTTCTGTGGGTGTGGGCCGTGTTGAAATACAGGGGCTGTAATGTTCGTTTGGGTTGAGTTCCTTTGAAGAGGCTGCTGGTCCCTGGATGGGATGGGGGGAGGGTGGGTCTGCAATGAACCGGGACCCAACTACACGAAACCCCTGGACCTCACACAGACTCACACCAGCCAGGCTTCGGCAAGTTCACCACCCCTTATCTCAGACCCGTTCCTCCATTGATATCCACTCCACTCACCCTCCCATACCTCTTCCACATTCACCCTCCCTTACCTCCACATTCACCCTTCCATACCACATTCACCCTCCCATACCTCCACATTCACCCCCCCATACCTCCACATTCACCCTTTCACATGTCCACTCCATTCACCCACCCACATCCCCTCCGCATGCCCTTTCTATATCTGCTCATTCATATCCCAAACGTATTCATCCATTCATATCCCAAACACATTCATCCATTCATATTACCACAACATTGCCCCCGTTATTCTCTCTACATGCACACCCCCACATATATGCCACAATTACATCTCAGCCTCATTCACCCATTTATATCTCCACCTCATTCACCCGTTCACATCTCGAGTTCACAGACATCGCCACCACATTCATCCATTCGTATTTGCTTCACATTCAAATCCCCTCCACATTCACCCTTGTGCATCCTTTACTGGCATATGTAATTATATAGCAGTTAAAATATAAAGAAGAATATATAGTTTGTTGATGGGGATAGAAACTGTCCTTTGTGAACATTTTAAAACCCAAAATGATAATCATTTGTGTTTGAGTTCTCCTTTGAGAGGAAAGAAAAAGAGTAATTAAAACATGTCAATCATCATCCTACCAAACAGATGATGAAAACGCTCTAGAAATCTCCAATGTGAGGAGGGTCTTTCCGTCTTGAAACCTCTCTCACCCTTCTGCTGATCAAAGCCTGGATATTCTTCAACTGCTTATTTACTCATTGAAACAACTCATTATGCGCGGAAACACATCTTTGTATGAGAACGACTTCAAACCATTTGGAAGCCTATATTCTCATATGTGCATGTATCCAGTATTGTTTATAGTGTGTTGTGTATTGTACCATAGTTAACGTTTAGTATGGTCAAAATTTAATAAAAGAATGATACTTTAAGACGTCGTGCGTCAAGACGTACATAATTAATTTTCGGGATATAATTTGTTAATTGTTGGTTTATGTGTTTGTTTTAGTTGGTTGAATAAGTTTTCTTGGCAGGTAATTTGCCTTTGTAATTTGTAGTTTCCCTGCTTGTTAGGCAGGTAGTTTGTAGTTTTTCTGCCTGTAAGGCTTGTTGTCCTGCCTTTTAGTCTTGTAGTTTTCCTGCTTGATAGGCATGTAGTTTGTAGTTTTCCTGCTTGTTATCCTTGTCATTTGTAGTTTTCCTGCTTGTGAGGCTTGTAGTTTTCCTGCTTGTTAGAATTGTAGTTTTCCTGCTTGTTAGGCATGTAGTTTGTAGTTTTCCTGCTTGTTATCCTTGTCATTTGTAGTTTTCCTGCTTGTGAGGCTTATAGTTTTCCTGCTTGTTAGAATTGTAGTTTTCCTGCTTGTTAGTCTTGTAGTTTTCCTGCTTGTTAGGATTGTAGTTTTCCTGCTTGTTAGGCTTGTAGTTTCCCTGCTTGTTTGTATTGTAGTTTTCCTGCTTGTTAGGCTCGTAGTTTTGCTGCTTGTAAGGCTTGTAATTTTCCTTCTTCTTTAGGAAGGTAGTTTCTGGCTGGCCTCTGTAGGCTGATATTGAGCTGCTCCACCTCATCCGTGCTGCTTAAAGGATGTAAACATTAGTAAATGTGTGTTTGTGTGTGTGTGTGTGGAAGCAGTGTCAGGTTTGGAGGTGTCTGTGGTGGATTATCGAGTGGTGCGTTGATTATGTGGTTCTGCTATACTCTCCTCCTTCTCCTCGCCTGGAGCCTGCTCTTAACCTACCCTGCACCCCCTACTGAGACCACTGCTCTCTGTCTCTCGCTCTCTCTTTCTCCCTTTGCTCTCTCTCGCTCACTTTCGCTCACTTTCGCTCTCTCTCTCTCTCTCGCTCTTGCTCTTGCTCTTGCTCTCGCTCTCGCTCTCGCTCTCGCTCTCTCTCTGTCTCTGTCTCTCCCTCTTGCTCTCTCTAACTTTCTCTCTCTCACTTTCTCTCTCCTGTCTCACTTATGTCTGTTGTCTCCCTTTCCCTCTCAGTCTCGGTCTCCTTCTCTCTCCTTTCTCCCTCTCTGTATCCGTCTCTCTGTACTTGTCGACCTCTCCACCAACCCTCCATAAAAAAAAATTGTCGTCTCTCTTTTTTCCCATTCGCTCTCATTTCTTTATTTCAGTTTTATAAAAAAAAAAATTGATATATATATCTATATATATCTATATATATAGATATATATATGGTGATATTTATATCACCATGTATATATTTTGTAAATCAAAAAATATGTTTTTGATTTGTTGTTTGCTGGGTATTTTAAATGCCACCTGTTGACCACATTTTACGATGCATTTTCATCTCTTTGCATCTTTTATTTGACCTCGTATTATATCTTCTTGGTCTGACTAGCGTTTCTTTATGTGCTAAGTTTGCCTTTCCAATCAAAGACTTCTGCTTGCAACAAAACATGTCAATTGGAGACCTAAAGCTTAATTCAAAATGTTGAAGTTCTCATGTATTAATGACACGTTGATTGGGCGTGTTGATTGATCATAATCTAACGCTAAATGTCCTCTTTCATGTTCGTCAAGCAAACTCTACACCGTTCTGTGTGCATAGGAACATGTGTCAAACACACATATTGTTATGTTTGTGTGTGGTGAGCTTACATCCAATAACGCACGTTTAGCAAGGAGGAAAATAGGAAAATTATCATTCTCTTTTCTGATGGCTGTTAACCGTAGCCTGTTCTCAACTGTATTGTTGCACCTATCTTCACTATTTATATTACAAGCAGAATGCCCCCTGACCCCTATACCTGCTCCTTAATGCATGTATCTGAATTGGTGAAGTAAATTATTCTTATTAAGATTGGTTGTTTTCAGCTTGAAGTCATCGAGACGTTGTAGTGTAGCAACTGTAACCAAAACAAAGCCGGGGGTAGTTGTCTGCAGTGACACCAACGAGAGGTATTTCCTGTTTGTGCCAACAGGCCGGAGCGTCAACCAATCCCTGTGGTTTTGGTCATCACTGTGGTTCTCGGAGAAACATGTGACCTTATAAAAAACTATTTACGACTTTGGCGGTTTTTGGAAGAGCGATGTTACTGCTCGATGATGTCAGTAATTTATTTGTCAATTAGCTCTTTGTTTGTAAATATTTGTTTATTTCTTCCGTTCTTTCGTTTCTCCAACAGGATTATGGTATCTCTTCATCACGCTCCGAAAAATTTCTCTTCCCTCTCTCTCTCCCTCTTTCACTCCCGTTCTCCCTCTTTCTTTCTCATTCTCTCTCATTCCCTCCCTCTCTTTCTCTCCCTTGTTCTCCCTTTCTCCCTCTTACTCTCTCTCTTTCTCTTTCCGTCCCTCACTCTCTCCCTATTTTTCTCCCTTTTTCCCTCTTTCTCTCTCCCTGTTTTCTCTCTTTCCCTCCCTCTCTCTATCTCCCTTCTTGATCTCCCTTTCTCCTATCTCTCACTTTCCCTCCCTCTCTCTCCATCATTTTTCTGCCCTTTCTCTCTCTATCCCCCTATCCCCATCCCTCAGTCCCTCCCTCCCTTCATCTCTCTCCCTCTCTCTCTCTCCATCCCCCTCTCTCCCTATCTCACCATCCCTCTCTCCCTCCTCCATCTCCCTTTCTCTCCATCCTCCCTCTCTCCTTATCTCTCCATCCCTCTATACTCCCTCCATCTCCCTCTCTCCCCCCTCCCCCTCACTCTCCTGGTCCTTGCCCACCATCACGGTTATTTACCAAATATAGTCTGACAAAGCAGAAGTGGGATTTCTCCCCTGATTGAAGATCAAAGTGTCCCAGTCTCCTCCTCAAAGCCCGCCCAGTCTATTAGGCATCCTTAAGAACAGAAGAAACATCAATTTCTGCCACATCAATGGCGGCTTCATAATCAATTGGAAAAGACACTTGTATGGGGATGCAAATCTTATCTTTGTCTTACTAGAGCTTTTAGAAGATGCATGTCAGGATTTAATGTTATGAAATAAAAGGGGGATGGGGGCTGGTTTTGAATCTAAAGATGCAGCGGCGTAATGGTGGAAATCAAAGCCTGGAGACTGCGGTAATTACAGGAGGAGTTTAGCTATCCTTATTAATATTGATCAAGTATACTCTGATCTGATCTCCGGGCTTAAGATTGATCTGGTAGGTGGTTAATGAACACAAAATATAACACGCTCTCGTATCCGGGTCCTACGCGCTTAACCCAACCAACACTGACCGCCTGTTTTGTTTACTCGAAGGAAAAAGAACTAAACACATAACCTAGAAAGAAACGTAAAAGAAAAATCAATTGTGCTTTGACATTTAAAAGACTGACGATTAGCTCCCCTATTTCCTCACCGTTCCTCGTTTTCAACTTTTTTTCCTTTTTCTTTTCGCTACTCTTTCACCGTGGTTAATTTGCGTGGTGAGGAGATGCATGGTCGTGCCTTTGAGCGTCAGGGAGGGAGGCAATTGTGTCAAAAGGGAATCCAAGGTTATTCTCTCATTGAACTGATGAGCAGGCGTGCGGCTTTAAAATGGCCCCTAAACAAGCTGATGTCCTCCCGGCAAGTGGATGCACAAAAGACGGCGTTTCAGTCGTCTTCACACACACACACACACACACACACACACACACACACACACACACACACACACACACACACACACACACACACACACACACACACACACACACACACACACACACACACACACACAGACACACACACACACACACACATACACACAGACACACACACACACACACACACACACACACATACACACACACACACACACACACCCACACACACACACCCACACACACACACACACACACATACACACCCCCACACACACACACACACACACACACACACACACACACCCACACACACACATACACACACACACACACACACACACACACACACACACACACACCCACACACACACACACACACACACACACACACACACAATGCAGCGGTGGATCAGAGAGTGCTAGAAAGATTTCATTTGGAAGTGTAAATAAGTCGGGACTCAAAGCGTAACGCTGTGGAGACCATCACTTTTCTTTTCTACCTCATCATCATCATCATCATCATCATCATCATCATCATCATCATCATCATCATTCTGGGCTGGTTCCAGTGCTTTCTAAGCGTTAAACTGTATTTAAGTGGCAACCAAAGACTTGGAGTACAGGCGTTGGGGCAGGAGCATGTAGTGGAGAATATCCATTAATGTTTGTTTCATTGAAATTCATGTATCCAAATCCTCCAGCTATGCCAAGACGTAAACAATAGCGAGCGGGCGAGGCGGTGCCGGAGCCACCCATGTGAAAAGCATTGATTGTTGCTAGCTTGAAGCCCTCGATATATTGGCTGCAGAAGTTGAGGCTGATTGATTTTTCTGCATTTATTTCGGATCCTGGATGGAAAACCATTAGGGGCCCAGCCAAAAACAACAGTAAGGTCCGGGCCCCTGAGTGCTGTGTGTGTGTGTGTGTGTGTGTGTGTGTGTGTGTGTGTGTGTGTGTGTGTGTGTGTGTGTGTGTGTGTGTGTTTATGGGAGCGCACTACTTCTTGTTACTCAAACTATAGATCTACTATAGTCACAGAATATTTGATCAACCAAACATTGAACTGTCTGTTTGACAACAGACAATGTTAAGATCCGTATTGATAGAAACAGAAATACAGGAGAGGTCATCAATCATTTAAAACAACACAATGCCCTCTGCCCCCGTACAACTGAAGACTGAAGTCATTATGGACATACCTTTAAACAAAAAGCATACCTTAAAGAATCCGCTCCAAGCGCAACACATGTGTGGTATTGACAACAGAGACTAACTAGTGCGCCTGGCCAACAACACCTTCACCACCATAACATGTGAACACATTGTTCATTTTAAATGAATTTTTGGAGGGCATTCGAAATTGCATTGCACAAAAGCTGCTGCTTTACTAAGGCCGGCATACTGTACTAGACATACATACATACAAACATACATGGCTGTTTTAAGATAAGATAAGATAAACATACCTGTCCTGAAGCAATATCCTTTTGGACGCTGTGTACTGTATCGCACATTTAACATTCCAGACGGTTCAAAACTGTTTTGGGTTATTTCCAACAGATTAATAAAATGTAGCGTACAAAAGGCTTTGAGTGCAGCATCTACATGTTTTCCTTTTTCCTCTTCTTCCCCAATTGACCATAAGACAAAAGAGGGTTTGAATCGATGGTGGTTAGTCATGCTTCTGACTTGCTTCTGCCTCCAATACTGTGTATTATGGGATGTTGCCTCTTAAATGGGTAAGCAAAGGTCCAACACATTTCTCCAACACATTCTCTCCTCAATCCCCGTCTCTGTTGAGGCGATATAATGAACCGTGGATGCGCCATCTTAAACACACACTGCTACCGCTCCTCTACAAGATAAATAATTCTCTTTACACAGCGTGCCTCAATCCTTCATCTGGTAAACACATCAAAACACATCATCTCCATGGTTTTCCCTTCTTAGACCAATTCTGACTGGTTTGTTGGAAGACAATGGTAGCGCGTTGCGATGGCTGTCCTTTACATCGTGCCATAACCCAGCCGGGCACCATGACCTTGGCCTTGCATCCCTGTTCCAGTGGCCCCTTTATTTGCACAAAGAACATAGATTCAGATATAGCCTACATTTATGTTCCGTGCGTTCGTTTGTGCTGCTTTTGTGTCTGCATAAACAATAGCATGGGCCGCGAGATGCACCCTAGATGTTCTGCATTCACCAGGGAAACTCGGGTTTTTCAAATCTTTCTTTTTTTTTGGACCCAAGGTCGTCATTCCAATGTGGCAGAGTATAGCCCACAGGAGGAGGAAGAAATAACCACATCATCCTCACATCTTTAATGCCGCTTCGTGTAATCAGCCGGCTTGCGCGCCGTTCTCTTTCTTTTCTGCGATATTAAAGCGAGGCAGGAAGAGAAAGGGAGGAGGAAAGCTCAAGTGGCTCCGAAGCAAGCAAGCGACGCTGGAGGATGAGAAGGGAGCGCGGCATGTCGCTAACTCTTACAATCTAGAACAAGGAAGATCACTGCTCTATATCTGCAAACGACTAATACTACAAATACTACTACTACTACTACCGCAACTAACTACTTCTACTACTTCTACTACTACTACCACTGCTGCTACTACTACTACTACTACTACTACTGCTACTACTACTACTACTGATATACTACTACTACTACTACTACTACTACTACTACTACTACTACTGCTATACTACTACTACTACTGCTATACTACTACTACTACTACTACTACTACTACTACTACTACTACTACTACTACTGCTACTGCTATACTACTACTGCTATACTACTACTACTACTACTACTACTACTACTACTACTACTACTGCTACTGCTACTACTACTACTACTACTACTACTACTACTACTACTACTACTACTACTACTACTACTACTACTATACCACTACTACTACTACTGCTATACTACTACTACTACTACTACTATGACTACTACTATACTACTACTACTACTGTACTACTACTACTACTACTACTACTACTGCTACTACTACTACTACTACTACTGCTATACTACTACTACTACTACTACTACTACTACTACTACTACTACTACTACTACTACTACTACTGCTATACTACTACTACTACTACTAATACTACTATACTACTACTACTACTAGTAGTACTACTGCTGCTGCTACTACTACTATACTACTACTACTACTACTACTACTACTACTACTATACTACTACTACTACTACTACTACTACTACTAATACTACTACTATACTACTACTATACTACTACTATACTACTACTACTATACTACTACTACTACTGCTGCTACTATACTACTACTACTACTACTACTACTACTACTACTACTACTACTACTACTACTACTACTACTACTGCTACTGCTACTGCTGCGACTACTTATACTATTACTACTAATTCTGAGCTTGCACATTGAACAAACCCGAGAAGAGGAGCCAACTGTTTTTAATTTATATTTATATCCATACTGTTTTCATCCCTAAGGGTGTATGTGTATTCCTGACAAGGTTCATACAGTTGTATGTAGGCCTTATATTGAGTTAGAATTAATGAGATTTGTTTTTGTAAAGTTGTGCTGTGAATATTCATACACTATGCCCTCTCTCTCTCTCTCTCTCTCTCTCTCTCTCTCTCTCTCTCTCTCTCTCTCTCTCTATAGCTATATCCAAATCTATATATACATATGTATATAGATATATATAAGACACACAACAACCCCCTATTAGCTGTTGGCCCCCCAATAGACTAAATCAAAGTGATTACTTTAAATTAAGGCTCAGGAAAGTTAAACTGCCCTCAGCCTGCTTTTAATTATAGAGCCATTCATTCATTCATTCATTCATTCATTCATGAATGTCAGAAAGTCATTGTGATTCACTCCTTTTCTCTCCCCACTATGCTCCTTTCACAGTATGGGCCCCTGCTTCCTGTCTGGTGCCAGGAACAGGCCGGAACTGGCATGAGATGCGTTAACAATGAGAGCCGGGGTCTCCCTCCTGCGGCACTAGAGGGGTGGAGCCTTGTGGTTTGAAAGGAAGACATCCTTGTCGATTGAGACACAAAAGGCCCAAGACCACCAGGGGAATGCATTGATCTGGTTCCCAACGCATTGTAGAAGACGAGCAAGATTAGATAAGTAAAGAAAAAGTTAGATCGGCCCTCCCAGAGTCTGACTTTGAACACGTCACATGCCTTGACTTCAGGTAAAACTGTTTGCATCATTGATCTCCTAATCTAGTTTCGGTCCACCAGTTGCAATTACACCTATCGTCTGTAATTCATGTCAGTTATAAATACAATCAAATTAAATGGAATCGCTGTAATTCGCTCATTCATATTTAATTCAATTTCTCATATTGGGGACACGATAGTGTAGTCGCTAGGGTGTTTGACTCCCAGACGTCCACATCTACCTCGGGGTAAGATGCATCCTTGAGCAAGGTGCGTCTTCACCAACCTGCTCCTCCACATCTATCTGAAATCCCTGTAAATCTCTGTGGATAAAAGCGTCTGCTAAAATGCCACAAAACATGCAATAGCAGACCACTGCAGATGTCTACCACTGCAGCTCTGCGCAAAGCTATTTATTTTGTGCACTCTACATTTGTGTCCCACAAAGCACGGCCGGAACTTTCCCATCGAGGCGCATTTCATATAGTACCGGAATCACAGAAAGGGAAGAGAACTTGTAAAGATTGTGGGAAATGTAGTCCTTAAGTGTGGCTTGGTACTGGACCGGACTATTAAATGCAAAAGTCAGTACAGTCCGTGCGCACAATATATATATTCCTGCCACTAGCCCTGCCTCTTCCTTTCACTCTGACAGCCAGCTGGTCGGTGTCCCCTCATCCCAACCTTGTTCTCCCAGGTGCGTCCTGGGAGCACCTGGTATACCTGAGATATGTGTGTCCAGGTGTGTCCATATCTGCCGGGTTCAGGACCTGCCCTGCACACTGATTAATGGCCATAGCGTCCATTTATGAAAAAAGGGGTTGTCTTGTTTGTTTTGGAGTCCAGCGCAGACAGCTTCTCTGGCACACTACGTTTCCCACGCTGCCTTTCCCCCCCCCCCCCCTGCAGGCCCACAGGAGGTGTGTGTGTGGACAGCGCCCACGGATGATGAAAAAACCCTGGCGTACGTTGGATTCATCACGGATGTTCAAACCTGCTGACAGCCAATTGGACAGAAACTTCCACCAACACTCCACCCCCCTCAAACTTGTAGATAATCTTGTGGAGGAAGAACACTAGTCTTCTGCCTATACTGTATAGGCAGATTTAATCTATCTGGCTCGTTGTTGATCGATCAGCGGCCCAGTTTAATGAAATGGCCGTTGAAGTCAATGTTTCTGATATTAATTGCATTATGACAGGGTGAATGCTATTGATTCTAGATCTGTCAGAGCGATGGACCGCAGAGGTGGGTCTTCATCACCGCACACCTCTCTCTCTCTCTCTCTCTCTCGCTCTCTCTCCAGAATACACCATAACAGTACCTCACCATAAAATAGTCTGTTAGATTCGACGGTTTTAAATAGAGTCTATAGCGATGCTCTTTTAGTGATAGCAACGGTCTGTTATTCAGAAATAACAGGCCGCTGAATGCCATGATTGACTTGTCAGAATCAGAATCGTGTTTACATCAAAGGTGTGTAATAAGTATGGTTCAAGGTCCCAGTGATGTTCTACTCTATATCAGCACTTATGGAATGCCCCTTGTCCAATCGTATTACTTGGTCGGATGTTACTGTTAATTAGTTACTTATACATTGTAATAATGCAGTGACTAGAGAAACTATCTTCTTCATTTAGTGGACACTTTTATCCAAGAAGACTTTCAGTTAATTTGTGGATACATGTCATTAAAGGTAGGGTAGGCAATTTGGAGACACAAGCCAGAGTAAGGTAGATTTTGAAAGTATCCAACCGGAAAAAAGATCCCACCCCTCCCTCAGGACCCCCTTAATAGCTCCTCCCCAAAATGGATGGGCTTATTACAGTCCTGCAACATCCACATCCCCAGATTAATTTATTCCGGTCAGGATGTAAAGAGAATTTCAACAAACATGACCAAAAAAATGCTGTAAATTGCCTATATCCTCCCTATCCTTCATCCTAGAATATCTTGCTATAGGATTCCTGCAGGTAGACCGCAGATGTTGGGGTATGATGCCCTTTGCTACATATGCTGATTCAAGATAATCAAGTTGAATGTACAGTTTATTAACTATCTCCACTGTTTAGCCAAGACGGTTTCATTGATGTATGTTATGATTGCAAAGATGTGTTAAAACTGAAACAATAAATGTTTGTTGTGGTTTTAAGAACTGTAATGTGGCTAGAAAAGCAGATACATCAACCAAATCCTTCTATTGTCCGTGTTGAGTCAGAAATCATGACACAGTGGTGAACTTGTGTTTTGACACAGATAACCGGCTTTTTTCGCCAACAATAATGGAATTTGTTGGCGGAATAGGAAGCCAGTTTTATCAAATTAGCCTTTGTGCCTGTCAGAGACAAAAGGCCGTATATATTAGCATATCAACAAACAGTGACATTCACATATAATCTGTTAAAGATATTAGAATTTAAATAACATTTCTAGTTCCTAAATATATTTGTACGGTCTGAATTTATCATTAAATGCGATGGAAAATACAACCACATTTTTTTTATTTACGATTATGCACATTGGAATATGTTTTCATAATATGCAAAATAAACATAGTTTAAAAAAACATGTTATCTTAACATTGTTTAATTAATAACAAAGTGAAGACGGCACTAATTTAGTTCATCTTGGCAATCAAATGACTACACTATGAACCTATGATTGAATGGGATCTCGTCACAGTGGATAAGTATGTGTAGACATATATATATATATAATATATATATATATATATATATATAATATATATATAAATATATATATATACAAGTAATATTCAAAGTATTTCAAGCCCTTTCTCAACACTTTAAAATAACATTTTGGTCCTTGTCTGCATTTACTCTATATTGGGCCATAATAATTATAATAATAAGGTAAAGAGCACTGGAGGGGCTATGGAGGCACAGGATCACAAACACATCATTAGGTGCCTATACAGTTTACCCTGTAGCCCCCTTGTACAAAACAACACAACATAGAGGTCAGAATTATTCCGTGGATGTGACACACCTGGACTCCTGGGTAGGAGCAGCCTAAGCTAATCATATATACTGTAATTGTACGAGCGGCGATAGCTTCATCGCTAGATCTGCTAACCACCCACTCTAAATCAATGCTGCAACACATGACTTCCTTTCAGAGGGTTTTTACACACAGTTAAAGTACAGATAAAGTCCGGCAAGCAGGCAAAGTGGGAGAAAAAATTTGTAATTTCTTTTCGCTTTCTTACTTTAAGAAAACACACTGAGCACGCTACACTAAGCACAATGTAGGCCCTATTCAAAATTATATTTAATCCTTGATAACAAATACATTTATAAATATTTGGGAATATAGCTGAATAGGCAACGGATAGGAAACAGCTATATATATATATATATATATATATATATATATATATATATATATATATATATATATATATATATAGCTTAAATGGATTGAAATCACTAAGACACCAGCAGAGGCAGGTGTCTCCATGACAGCAGGGTGATGACATCACCCCGCGACCCCTCTGACCCCTGCTGAGCCAATCCAGGGGAGAGTCCAGCTCGGTGCTCGGCTGCTTTGGTCTCGGCTGTGTGGGCTCAGGTTTGTAGAGCTGCAAACAGCAGGGGAGTGCTCCCCTCCTTCCACTGGCTGTCTGTAGTCACACACACTGGAGGACATGGATCCTTTCCTCCATCCTTGTGTTGTCTCTCTCCTTTAATTTTCTCTCCTCCACACTCGCCCTCTCCTCCTCCCTTTTATTTTCCACATACTTATGTTTTTGTCCCTCTATATAAATTTTACTCTCCTCCTCCTGCTCCCCCTTTCTCCATCCTCGTTGTCTCGCTCCTTTCCTTTTTTTCTCCTCCAAGCTCTATTTGTTTCTCTCCTCCCCTCTTTATTCCTTTTTGCCATCCTTGTGTTGTCTCTTCATTTTCTCTCCTCCTCCCCTCTACTCATTTTTTATTTTCTCCATTCTTGTGTTATCTCTCTTGCTCTCTGTTCATTTTCCTCTCTTCAGCGCCTCCCCTCTACCTCACCGGGTGGTTTGTAGGGAGATAATGCTAAACCACAGTGTCTGCCTTGTTCCCCCAAATCCTAATCAGGAATCATTTATTTATATATTTTTATTATGGAATGATGCGCTTTTATTGTGAACCTACTGCCTTGGTCTGGTTATTGTGATGTATGCTTTTATAGTGAACCTACTGCCTGGTCTGGTTATTGTGATGTATGCTTTTATAGTGAACCTACTGCCTGGTCTGGATGTGATGACAGCTTCTGATTCACTGCACTTATCTGTACTTTGCGATACACATTCTCTTTATGTGTATTTGAAAACAGAGTTGAAAATAGGCACGTTTTTACGTTTGTAGACAATATTTGTATACAGCTTTAATAAACCACATTTTTTGTAACCAAAAACAGTTCTTGTTATTTTAATGTTTGCTGGAGGGTAAATGTAACATATAAACCTCAATGTTTTCTTTCAATTACATTATGTAAAAAAGGAAATACCTGCACTATTTTTTTTACATATATATACAAAAAGCTGTTATTGTAATAATAGAGCATTTCTTTTTATAGTTTCAGATAGTGCTCGTGAAGCACAGGTGACGCGCTCAGACGTTTGCGCGTGCCTATTCACGCACACGCGTACACATTTGTACAGTAACAGTAGGTTTTTGGGTCGTTTTTTCTTCATATTCCGACCAGAATTTGATATCATGCGCTTTTTTCATCTTATTTAGTGGCTAATAAAAACACCTGAGGGTAGCTTCATCTTTAAATTGAAGTCACGTTCCTCGTTGGAACTTCCGGCACGTGACCCTAATTGATTGGCACGCGCGGTACAAGAGGAGTTGAGATAGCTAACTTTATTCAAGCTAATTATTCGGTTTTAGTAAAAAGACAATATCCCTTCAAACCCAAAGGCACTTCGTGAGAGAATAGACGCCTTCCACATACTTTTAGGTAGGCCCATGTTATTTGTTTTTATATTTATTGTTGTAAGACTAAATATGTAAAGAGGGAAACGAGCCTGTTTAACATGTTATCAAGGTATCCTCACAGCTAGCACGCATGTTAAGCCTCCACAGCTCTATCTTAAAGATGCTTGTTTCATAATAAAACAAGCAAATTCCATCAGTTAGTAGTGTTTGTGTTCAAATTAAGAGACACAACCCGGGAATGAGCCTACTGTCAGTTGGCCTTATCGACAAACAGGTGGCGCAAATGATACAAATAGGCATTTACTAATAATACAATTAATTGTCAATATAGTCAAATGAATACAATAAAATATCCACATTCGATGTAGAAATTACAAATATAAACCAACGATCCTTGTTAAATAGTTGCTCTGACAGCTCACTAACCAAACACAAGGCCATGGATCCATAGGCCTATATCACTTCTTAAAGGTCTGTATTATATTTATAAAACAATGTATGCTTATGTGTCACAACGGCGAAAGGCTTGGTAGGAAATGTTGTGTTACTAGTGAAAGTGGTTGAAAATAGCCCGAGGAAGTGCCCTCTGTTCAGTTTCACCGGGAGACCGCCCATATGCGTGTAATCCATATTTGCAAGCGAGTCCTATCTGCCTCCTATTTTGCCATTCCAGAGCAAAAGAAAATAGTGGCGCTTCGCTGTCCTGCTTCCCAGCCGCTTTTTCCTCGCATGCTTTTTCACTGCAGTCGTCCGCCCGGCTTCCTCCAGCCTCTTTTTTTTCTTTTCTTTTTTTTCCTATTTATGAAAACGTCACTTCAAGTCCCTCCCTGTTTGAATCTCATTAAGTTTCTTGTGTGTTTCTCCCTGTCAATAATCCCGAATCCAGACTCTCTCTATTTCCATCCCTCTCTATCTGTCAATCAGCGCCGCCTTTGAACTGAAAACCACTCCGACCAACTTCAACTCACTCAATCCGTGCGGCTGAGCTCCATCTCCGGCTTCTTTTTCTGCCAAGATTCCCTTCTTTTTAGTTTCTACTCACCGCCAGTGCTTGGAAAACGCCAATACAGACCCTAAACTTAAACTCGGATTCTAGATCACCAAGATCAAGGGTTTAAAACTTTGTGTTTTGTCCCCAAAATTGCTCGGGAAAATGCCGCAGCTGAACGGCGGTGGAGGGGACGATTTGGGTGCGAACGATGAAATGATTTCCTTCAAAGACGAAGGGGAGCCGGAGGAGAAAATTTCGGAGAACTCTTCGGCAGAAAGGGATTTAGCAGATGTCAAATCTTCTCTTGTTAACGAATCAGAAACGCATCAAAACAGCTCGTCGGATTCAGAGGTAAGAGACAAAATGAGCAAGATCGATTGTCCTCTATCGCCAGGCCCTGTGACTTTGTCGTTTTACATTTTGCACTTTAAGTACCATTATTTGCGCGCTGTTTTAAAGAAAGTTGTTGTCCACGCCATTGTGTTACTTTAATGCAATCCCTGTGTTTCATTGCATTTCAAGGCGGAAAGACGGCCTCCGCCTCGATCAGAAACTTTCAGAGACAAAACGAGAGAAAGTTTAGAGGAGGGTGAGTTGCTGTTTTATTGAATAGTCGTGACTGTTTTTCCACTAACGTTATACGCCTCGTGTACGCGTGCCGTACATGCTATGTAATTGCACGGTTTCACAAATGCACAAGTAGTTTTTAACGCACTTATAAAACTTTCTTCTCTCTCTCTCCCCGCCATGTTAGCTGCGAAAAGGCAAGATGGAGGTCTGTTCAAGAGCCCACCGTACCCGGGCTACCCATTTATAATGATCCCCGATCTTACGAGCACGTATCTGCCGAATGGATCACTTTCCCCAACAGCACGCACAGTAAGTTCGCTTATTTAAACCCTATATGTGCCAACACCGGAACACACACACGGCACCCAAAACACTGACAGTTGACAAAGAATGCCACATAGAAATAGGGCTGGGGAAACGTAGACAACAAGTTGCACAACTTAAGAACTGTACCATGGGCATCGCTTGCCCGCTTTGCAGAGCTCTGGCCGCGACTGTGTCAGAAGCAGGGGTTCGCGTGCTTTCTCCGTGGTAAAGCCAAACAGGTTTTTACACCTCACCGAGTCCGAATATGTGTGATGCATAACGGTGTTTATATGGACCGTTGTTATCGTTCTAAATATATCAAGTAAAAAAAAAAAGAAAAGAAATTAAATGATCGAAAAAGAGAAGAAAAATCTAAATGTTTATACTGTTTGATCAATTATAATGCAAGGTGTGCAGCTTTCAAGGCAGTACATTGCCGTTCAATAAAGGCCTTTTAGAAAATCCCACGGAATGCTTATTTGGTAACAGAAATGTGCACACGCATTCAAACCTTAAATGAGCGGTCTAGTCATAAAGGCATCTAAAGCAAGGTACCCAAACGGAACCAACATGCAAATGAGCGCACACTCGGCATTTGCATATGTCAAAATGTATTTGATTATTTTAACGTTCTTCCATCAAAATCGTGCGATTTTTTTTATGAGATTAAAAGACAGACATTTTTATTTTCAATCGAAATCTTGCAATGCGTTGTATATTATTTGCTTAAATACATGATTTATAGAATATAATATGTAGTGTACATATAACACAGTAGGGTGCTCCCTACATAGCTGCCACCTCTGTTCTTGAATAAGAAAGCCATTGCCTTTTAAAGCACTGCGATCCTTGTGTAAACCATCAATTTATGAATTAATTTGTGGCATTTATTTAGAGACAATCTGCCCCTCTGTAATTATGCACACTTACCCATTTGCCCCACACCTCCCCTATCCCACTGGGGTCTGCCGATAGTTAAGTGGAATAATTTTCTAAAACATGGTTATTTTTTTTCACTCTTTCTTCCTGTTTTTAAATGGTTGCAATTACAAGTCTCCGCTTTAGGCCCTGTCAACTCATTTTACAAGGTTACGGCAAAGACCGGGCATTAGTAAGAGCAATCTCTCGCCCTCTCTCTACCTCTTCCGTCCCTGGGTAGCCTCGCCGTTGTTTACTGCCTGGATGTGTGAACACCTTAGAGACAGAAAATAAAACATATTTTTGAGCCATACGCACTCCCATTGGGTTGAAATGGCATGCTTCTATTTCTTATCGGAATTAAATGTAAAACTGGAATATTGATGCTGACAGAATTCCTTTTTTTATGTTTACATTTCACACACACACACACACACACACACACACACACACACACACACACACACACACACACACACACACACACACACACACACACACACACACACACACACACACACACACACACACACACACACACACTTGATCGTTGTACTATAATTTCATTCTCTGTGTTCCCTGATGGTCATCCATGCTGACATGGGAAACTGTTAGAACACACACGTGTCCAGTTGTCTCTGTGACTTTCAGATTTTCTAATTACTTGTGTCAAGACCTCATGCTGCCTGTCTTTTAGTCACCAGGTATTCAGTAGGAGAGATGGAGGATACTGTGACTTTAGACCAGGAGGGCTTTTTACATTTCAAATATTTCATTCATTTGTTGCAATGTTTATATTTGTATCCCTTCTGTGTATTTTCTGTCCCATGTCATCATCAGGATTTATGACTTGTGTATTGTTGCAGTCCAAAGCTCATCTGCTTGTCACGACCACACGTAGAATCGCCCCGCCAAGAAATTGTACATCGTTTCTGTGTGTGTGCGTGTGTGTGTGTTTGTGTGTGTGTGTGTGTGTGTTTTTCTGTCTTTGTTCTGTATTTATAATTATTCACAGAGCGAGGCGAAAGATCATGACGGAATTACAGTGCAGACACCCCTTTCTTTTATCGCACCGATTCTTGCCGGCAATCCTACCTTGGTTTTAAAAAGCTTTATCCGTCTTTTTTTTTATTTTACTACTGTGTGCCGTCTAGCATACGGCCACGGCCCCCACTGTCTCCGTCACCCTGTGTGTCCATACTCTTCTGCTTTGAAGTCAGTACCGGCTGTAATATAAATGTATTAAACTTAAAAAGTGGCATAAATAATTAACCTGGACATTGATTAGCTGTCGGCCTCCCTAAGCGGGTCGTAAGAGCCGCTGAATGTGATGGGCGGTATTGTTGGAGCAAAGTCTTTCTTCTTGCTGGGGAAGGGCGCTGGACGGCTGCCGGTGTGCCTTAATTATTCCCCTGCGCCGTGTGATTCGATCGAGAGCTTTTATTTATGTGCGGGTTATTTCTTTTTTTGTCTATCAAAAATGTTTTTGTTGTCGCTTTAGCAAGGTGTTGTTAACTATTTTGATATTGAATCACAAGTCAGTTGATCAGTGTCTTAATATTATTATTTTACTATTATTATTATTATTATTATTATTATTATTACAATTTTAACCTCCGTTGACTCTCAGTCTAATGAGCAGATTTCAAATTATTTTTGATTTTCTGTCAAGCACAAGACGGTATAGATCGCTTCTGACACCTCAGCTTTTTTCCCAGAGTTTTAGTTATTTCATGACTTGAGGGGGAAAACGCGTTTCACCGCGTGGCACTTAGAATAATTTGTCTGACCTCCGGGAGTCGTAAGCGGTTAGAATTTGTTTTTCCTACCACCTATCTCCAAGGAGGCTGACAATTTAGTATCATTTAGCAATTAGACATGACGCTGGGCCCGGGTTATTTTCCCTCTCTCTCTCCTGCCCTCTCTCCCTCCCCTCCTAAGCCCCCCTGCCCTCAGCCGCACACAAAGGCCGGCAGGAGCTCTGGCAGCCGCTTGAATTGGTGAAGTGGCCTGGGCCGGGTCACCCTTGCTCCTCTCTCCCTCTTTCAGTCTTACTCTCTCTATCTCTCTCCCTCCCCCTGCCTCTACCGCTGGCTCCCTGTCTTTGTTTAGCGCCGGTACTAACACAGGGGTGTGTGGGGAAGCAGAGCTGGAGATGAACTCCGATGCTGGGGGCTAACATCGCACCTCAACAGGTCTGGAGGCAGGCAGGCAGGGTAGGGAAGGAGAGGCTGAGGAAGGGGAGAGGGAGGTGGAGGAGGGGGTCTGGGCAGGCCAGCTCCCCGCTGCCATAAATCCACCGGGTTTATTTACTGCCTCTCGGACTTATGAATGTTAAGATATTTGATGCCACCCCCGGCCCCATAGTTCCCCTCGGGGGGGCTGCAGATTTTATCGGCCACGGTTTTGAGTTTCGTCGTACGATTGCGAGGTTGTTTGGAAAAGAAAAGAAAAAATGAATTTCGACTGCTGATGGGGGTACAAGTAAACTGAATAAAGACGCTTCCGAAACCCGTGACGATTCCATAACAAGGCGTTGGAAAGGCGCTACGCTGTTGAGACAATAGCGCTTCTCTCTCTCTCTGCCTTCTTTGTTTGAGGAGTATTGTCACGTCCGTGTTGCTCCCCATTGTGTCGGATGCTACCTAGCATAACCTCAAATAAAGGCACGTTTAATAGCGGATGAAGAATTTTTCATGGTCAGATTAACGTAATAACCCCCCTGCCCACCCTCCCTGTTTAGCTGGTGAATCCGTCAATTGGCCCCTGAATACAACAGTCCCTCCCGTGTGTGTGCGCCGGGGCAGTGCACGTGATAATGGATGGGAGACAGTATCTCTTGAACATGCCAGCGAGATAAGCATAACAATGGCTCATCATATGGATTACGTGTGTTCTGCCGCTCTCAGTGGAGGTGGTTGTGCCAGGAAGGGACAGATAGCCGAGCGTGGATTTAAGGGACAGGCCTCCCCAACACCTTATCACGCCAGCTTTACATGCTAATAGAGCCTAATTGGTATCCGCAGGGGGTGGGTGGTTGGGGTGGGGGGGGGGCTTTATGTGGCCCGACGTGGCCAAATTTTGTGCCGGCGCTCGCAAAACGTACCCTGAATTTAGTCAGTCCTTTTGTCTTGCAAATCACTTTTGTTTACAAAGTGTGGTGGAAGCAGCTCCCCCCCCGCCCCCTCCTCTCTCCCTCCCTTTCCTCTTCTTCCTGTCTTCCTCTCTCCCCCTCCCCCCTCCCCACATCCCCCCATTCCAATGTCTATGGACAGGAGAAGGGAAAAGGTGCATGCATTGATTCTTCTCTATGAACAACCATTGCGTGCATGTGTGTGTTTGAGAGTTGGGGAGCCAAGTTTGGCACTGTTAAACAAAAATTGAAGCCTGCGAGACATTAGCAGGCCCCGGCACATTCTCTCAGCTTAATTAGTCCGAACTGTAATTGTTCATGGTCTGCCAATAGGAGTAATGCTGAAGGAAAGTGGAGGTTCACTAAATCTGCCCTGGGTTTTTGAAAAACAATAAATCACTTGCATATTTGTGCCGTGATGCAGATGGAGGCGAGACCTCTCCCATCTCCACATGAGGTAAATTGTAAAGTCAATGAATCGCAGATGTATGCGGGGGGGGGGGGCGGGGGGGGGCTGCTGAAAAGACAAGAGTGAGGGAGAGGGGGAGAACGGAGTACAGTACGGGTTTGTTATTGCCTGGTGAATGAATGGAAAAGATTTGCGCAGTAAATATTTACTGGTTGTGTGTTGTTTTTTCTCCCCTTGTGCGCAGAATTTAATTGTGTAATGCTGATGCAGTTGGCAGGCTAGCAGTTTGAAAGCTTTCGAACGCCCCACCATCCCCTTCCATTTGAAATGCCATGCAGAGCGAGAGAGGGCTAGAGAGAGAGAGCTGGAGAGAGAGGGACAGGGTAAGAGAGCTGGAGAGAGAGGGCTAGGGAGAGAGAGGGCTAGGGAGAGAGAGCTGGAGAGAGAGGGCTAGGGAGAGAGAGCTGGAGAGAGAGGGCTAGGGAGAGAGAGGGCTAGGGAGAGAGAGCTGGAGAGAGAGGGCTAGGGAGAGAGAGCTGGAGAGAGAGGGCTAGGGAGAGAGAGGGCTAGGGAGAGAGAGGGCTAGGGAGAGAGAGGGCTAGGGAGAGAGCTGGAGAAAGAGGGCTAGGGAGAGAGAGCTGGAGAGAGAGGGACAGGGTGAGAAGCTGGAGAGAGAGGGCTAGGGAGAGAGAGAGGGCTAGGGAGAGAGAGCTGGAGAGAGAGGGCTAGGGAGAGAGCTGGAGAAAGAGGGCTAGGGAGAGAGAGCTGGAGAGAGAGGGACAGGGTGAGAAGCTGGAGAGAGAGGGCTAGGGAGAGAGAGAGGGCTAGGGAGAGAGAGCTGGAGAGCGAGGGCTAGGGAGAGAGAGCTGGAGAGAGAGGGCTAGGGAGAGAGAGCTGGAGAGAGAGGGCTAGGGAGAGAAGCTGGAGAGAGAACGAAAAGCAGAACCGCCGTTGAGCCAGTGTGAGTGGGTGTGTTTTTAATTTAGATTTTTAACCAGTATAAAGGGAGTGGTGGTTCCCTGGTGCCACTAGCTCCCTGTTTGGGTTCAGCGGGCCTTCAGTTCAACCCTCACCCTGGCTTCGTAACGATTCATTCCATCAATGACAGTTGGTTTCAATAAAAACAATTGCTTTTTTGCGACGCTAATCATTACATGGCTTTTGGATTGAGCTGATGATGTTTGGCGTTCATTTAGGCAAAGGAAGGCTCATTTTATATTAAGATACTTAGTTATTTTCTATAATATGGACGGTGTTTCTTTTGTGTGAATGTCAGTTTTGAGGTGTGGGATAGTGTATTTATAAACTGTCTAAGAATGGGATTATTCAATGATGCATCCTCTTTGTGTGTGTGTGTGTGTGTGTGTGTGTGTGTGTGTGTGTGTGTGTGTGTGTGTGTGTGTGTGTGTGTGTGTGTGTGTGTGTGTGTGTGTGTGTGTGTGTGTGTGTGTGTGTGTGTGTGTGTGTGTGTGTGTGTGTGTGTGTGTGTGTGTGTGTGTGAGTGAGCTGGTGAGAGAAAGCACAAGAGTTAGAGGCATTAACTTAGCAGCTGTGCACTGACACACACACACACACACACACTTTCTCCTATGCATCTCTATAGACCTGAAAACAAAGATGGTACTGTACATCTGGAATGCAACTTGTGTCATCTGTTAAACGCAGGCTTGCTGCGCTGTCGGGCCATTGGGATTGGGCCTCCACAAAACATGGAAATCAAATTACCCGTTGTGTGTGGCTCTGCATACGTGTGTCTGCACATGGAGCCACCAGATGTAATTTTTGGAGCTGTGCACGTCGTAACATGGTGAAGCTAAATCTTCATATTTTTTTCCCTCCTATTTGGACGTGTGTGTGTTTTATGCTTTGCTAAACATTCAACACAGCGCATAAGTCAGTTGGAAATAACCTGATCGGTTCACAATTAAGTTAAGAAAATGTGTTAAAATGTGTAAACGATCACTGACACACTCAAATGAAAAGTATAAACTGAAAGTACAATGACAAATATTTTTAATGGGGCATTATTTGTTTAAAATGATTTGTAAAACTAAATCATAGTAATCATTCCGATTCATGTCCGCTAATTGTCGCTTGACAAACACACAATGCAAATCTGATCGAGGCCTTGCTTCTTACCACCCAGCCAATCTGGTCTCTGTCGCTGTCTAAAGTACCTCCAAATGAAGTTAGAGTATCGTGATAAGATAAAGCGAGCTTGTCCTGGCTGATTTAACGATTCAAGAGTAATGTTATTGCACAGCATCCAGCGTCAGTGATAAGGCCCCGATTCACTTTTGATTACCATCTTCCAAATTTACAATTGAGGATTGAGATTCAGCTGGCCAGAAAAATGTATAGTTGATCAGGCGCTGGCATCCTTTTACTAGCATACTAACATGTTTTGTGTTTGATTTAAACAGTTTTTACCGTGTTGGCCCTGTTGTATTTGTTGTATCATTACTTATTTTTTTCGACACATTTGTATGCGTCTGTGTTGTAATGGTTCTGGATAGCTTCAATAGCTGAACGACCTTACTGGCGGATTCAGGAGGGAATGGGTGTTGAGTGAGGGTGAAAAGCGGGAAATGTGTGTCGGACTCTGCGTGCGTGCGTGCGTGTGTGTGTGTGTTGGAGGGGGGTTGGGGGTGACACAATGGCAGACTGAATAGAGCGCATAATTGCTATTAATGTGGGAGCAATGGGAGCAACGACAGTTTCTGGTTGTATGTCCAAACAATGGTGGTCCAGGCTACACATTGAGTTTCCTCTTAAAGACAACAGCAGGGACCAAAACTGAGAAGGGAAGGAGGGCGGGGGCAACTTTTGTTTTATTGCCAAGCTTGACAGGCGTGTGTGTGTGTTGCCTTAACAAATCAATCAGTTTTTCGCTCTCTCGTTCCCCATGTCTCAATAGTTTTATTGAAAGATTTGTTTTGAAAGATGTTATTGATGATCTTTAAAAAATCTTTATTTTAATCTGTTGTCATATTTTGTGATAGACGGCTGCCTAACTACCTATAAAACTCCTATTAAATAATGTAATTCTTTACCATTCTATTTCTTAATTGTAACAAAGCTACTAATATTGTCTGCCATCGTCGTCACATTCAAAGTAAAAGCCATCATCAGTCCATTGATTTGATGGTGGAGAGAGGAGACTGCTCCTACCAGCTCTCTGTTTAGATTGCAGAGTGTGTTTATTTGGGGTCAAAGCTCACCAGTGCTGACATGGATTTTGTTGAGAAAGGAACCGCCCCTCTCACTTGTCTTTACAACTGATAGAGAGAAATCTCCCAATAGAAACTCAAGCTCTCTGTTTTTGTGTGTGTGTGTGCGTTTATGCATACTTATTGAACTATAACACAATATTGGCGTATTTTACTTGCCTGTTTTTTAACTGGGTTTGTTTGTATATATATATATATATATGTTTGTGTGTGTGTGCTAGTGTTGTCACGGTTACCGGTGTTACAGTGTTGGATGCACCACCAGAGGTATTTCATTCACACCTTCCCCACCTTCGTCTTCTTCTTCTCAAATCAGAAAGTGTTGCTAACTAAAGCGATCGCAGAAGTCAAGGAGACAATGGGGACATTGTTGGTACTTATATTTGTAAAGCACTGTACGTCTCACCCGGTCCCCTGCTATGAATAGACCAATTGGCTGTATTTGTTCAGTGTCTGTAGTGGCTGCTCTGGTGCATGGATGTGTGTGATGCGCTCGGTGCATTGCATGGCGATTTAATAAATAACAGATTTAATGAGAATATTTCACATTTGATCAGAATATGTACCATTACTTCAGTTAGTTTATTAAAATGCGGCTAGCGCTGGCCCCAAATATTACAATAACCAAATTATTGTTTGTTGATTTAATCAACTTTATTGTCATTGTACAGCTGTGCACAACATAACAAAATGACGATTCAATTCCCTGACATTAAAACTATAAGAGCAGTACTCAAAGTGCATCCGGTGTATAAATTAACAATAGATATTAGAACACTATTCAAATACTTAGGTAGCACTTTGACACCTGCCGTCGAGTGTGAGAATCGGCAAGACAAACAAACAGACTTCAAACTGACTGGCTGTAATAATAACATTTATTCTATGTTCTGGGGTTCTTCCCAGGATTTTGTTTTCCATGGTGGCACTCCCACTAGTTAGTTGCGGCCATAGAAATGAGAGGTTGTGGCTAGCTTGGGGTTATTGTTTTAATAAAGAAGGATTTTAATAATGTATTTAACAGCTATTTAAATGTTTAAACGACAGCAAAAGACCTTCCACAATGGTCTGATGGTCTGTGCGCGCACACACATACACGTTAACATATGTGTATTTATTTTAGTGTGTGTGTGTGTGCAGTACGTGCCTGCCTTGGGTGGTAATGATCACGTTGCAATAGATAATGACGAGGATTTTGCGTGCACAGTACACCTGTGGAAATCCTGATGTGTCAGAATAGTCAAGTAGGCTCCATTGTAACCCTTCCCCCCACCCCCATCCATGCCAGTGTCTTGCTATCCTTCCTATACTAAGTAAATAATTATACACTTCTGCAAAAAGATTACAGAATCTGGCCAGAGATCTCTGCCATCCCAGAATATCAGCTTGCGTCTATAACTGTCTCTAAGAAAAGAATAATCTTAAAACACAGTACTTTGTGTGTTTTTATTTTATTCTTATTTTAGGCTTGCATTTTGGCTTGCAGTTGTTTAGCAGTAATGGAGCAGGTATCTATAAGCAGTTGTTTAGCCGTAGTGGAGCAGGTATCTATAAGCAGTTGTTTAGCAGTAATGGAGCAGGTATCTATAAGCAGTTGTTTAGCCGTAGTGGAGCAGGTATCTATAAGCAGTTGTTTAGCAGTATTGGAGCAGGTATCTATAAGCAGTTGTTTAGCCGTAGTGGAGCAGGTGTCTATAAGCAGTTGTTTAGCAGTAATGGAGCAGGTATCTATAAGCAGTTGTTTAGCAGTAATGGAGCAGGTATCTATAAGCAGTTGTTTAGCAGTAATGGAGCAGGTATCTATAAGCAGTTGTTTAGCAGTAATGGAGCGGGTATCTATAAGCAGTTGTTTAGCAGTAATGGAGCAGGTATCTATAAGCAGTTGTTTAGCAGTAATGGAGCAGGTATCTATAAGCAGTTGTTTAGCAGTAATGGAGCAGGTATCTATAAGCAGTTGTTTAGCAGTAATGGAGCAGGTATCTATAAGCAGTTGTTTAGCAGTAATGGAGCAGGTATCTATAAGCAGTTGTTTAGCAGTAATGGAGCAGGTATCTATAAGCAGTTGTTTAGCAGTAATGGAGCAGGTATCTATAAGCAGTTGTTTAGCAGTATTGGAGCAGGTATCTATAAGCAGTTGTTTAGCAGTAATGGAGCAGGTACCTATAAGCAGTTGTTTAGCAGTAATGGAGCAGGTATCTATAAGCAGTTGTTTAGCAGTAATGCAGCAGGTATCTATAAGGTCTGCAGATGGTTAATTGGAGATTCCTCATTCCTTCATTTGTTCTGTTTTAAGTAATACTGATTTACATACAATGTTTTGTACAGACTAAAAAGCAGAATGAAGTGGATAAAGAAGAGAGGGAATGACACTTAGCATAGGACCACGTGTGAATCGAACCCTAACCCTAACCCAGTTACTACAAGCCGCCCCACGGTAAGGATTTTTGCATTGCTTTTGTTCATATCTCTCCATCATGTCTTGGGGTCTTTCTTTGTTTTGGATAAGCTGTTTTAAAATTGCTCACATGTTGGTGTTCAATACATAATTAAGGAGTGAAAGGTGATGAAAATGTAGTATTTGTATACTTTTTAAATCTCCTAATTAAGTGTGTGTGTGTGTGTGTGTGTGTGTGTGTGTGTGTGTGTGTGTGTGTGTGTGTGTGTGTGTGTGTGTGTGTGTGTGTGTGTGTGTGTGTGTGTGTGTGTGTGTGTGTGTGTGTGTGTGTGTGTGTGTGTGTGTGTGTGTGGATTCTAGAATCATAACTGCGTGGAAAGGTGAAGGGGCTCGCGGAGCCCGGCTAGAATTAAATTCATTTACTAATCTGCAGATTATTGTAGGATTTGGAACAAAATGTTGGCAAGCTTACACTATTTATAAAAACAAAATGTGCAAGGCTAATAAAAAGTAAGCCCGGACGCTGCAAAATGCCATGAGACCTCGGTATGTAACAGCTAGCGCCCCCCCCCCCCCCCCAGTCAAAACATCTGTTTTGCTCCACCATGAGTCATCTACCATCCCAGAAAGCTTGAGTTGCATTAAGTAAAACGTAATGTTTGTTTTTCCCCTAATAGTATACAAAACATATTTGTACACCGTCTCATAGTTTGAGCTGCTGAAGCAAAAAATGCCCAGGGAATTTGTATTAGGTTTAAAAATGGCTGAAAGCCTAAATCTTCTTTCTCTCCCCCACCACCTCCACTGTCAAGTCCCTCACTCCACTGCAGTGTGTGGCCAGATTGTCGGCAGAATTCAAGGTCAGTTCCAAAAGTGTAGAAATTGACCAACGGGCGCTAAGGGAATTGTGACATACCTTGGTCCACGAGAGGTCAAAGTGAACTGAGCGTTTTTGTTTGGACAACTGTCCCGACAGTTAGACCATACAACCCAGTGGGAACGACTAAAGATACTTCCACCAGAACAGCCAAACATTAGTGCCGGCAGAAGGTGATGGTTCAATCCTCACTCTACCTTCTTGTTCAGGTGTTATTGTGGTGTCCTTGAGCAAGATAAATTACTCTTAACTCCTTCCACTGAGCTGGCTGTCATATGCATTGGTGTGTGAATGTGAGGCATACAATTGTTTTGAATGGCTACAGTGGCTAGCAAAGCGCTATATAAACGCAGTTGGGCTATATAATTATGTAGCACAGCCCAACAGACAGACAGCCAGGCAGGCAGAGGGAACTTGGCGCGGCTAAGCAGGAACATAGTTCAAGTCATCTTGTAACTACTGTTGGTTTGAATCGTTGACCTGCAGTCGGTCCACCATTGTTGGTAGCGGTGGTGATTTCACTAGAGGAAGTAATACTCAACTTCCTGAATAATAAAATAACAAATGGTAATGGTTATTCTTTGAGGATATCTCTGATGGATGTCACATAGGCATTATTTAAAATTTTAACCATTGCTCAATGCCAAAACATTTGGTATATTTCGTTCACCTGGGCACCTTTTTCATGAACTTAACTCCGGTGTATTCTAGTGGACTTCATTACCAAGCGTACAGGCTTAAATCAGCCTAATGGCAGTCTGGAAGGGTCTGAATGTGTCATTATGGGTTAAGAGTTCAGTTGTAAAATAAGAAAAGACCTGTTGGAAGGGCCAGACGTGTGTGTGTGTGTGTGTGTGTGTGTGTGTGTGTGTGTGTGTGTGTGTGTGTGTGTGTGTGTGTGTGTGTGTGTGTGTGTGTGTGTGTGTGTGTGTGTGTGTGTGTGTGTGTGTGTGTGTGTGTGTGTGTGTGTGTGTGTGTGTGTGTGTGTAATAGGCGTTTACAGAAAGCGCTGGCGTCGCGGCGAGCCCGGGGTGTCCTGTGGTGTTGATGGCCATGGCGCCCTTTAGAACCTGCAGGCCTATTATCTCTTATCTGCCTCCTCTATCTTTATTGGTCGTCCCACTCCGAGATAAATGTCCAGGTCTGTCAGAACAGGTGGCGCCATGCTAGCAGGAGTCCGGAAGCCTATCTCGATCCAAAAGTAACCTTTCCCTGTTAGCTTGTAATGTTGAGGTGCTTTATTTGTTTCTAGGGATTGAGTCAGTTTATACAGCCATTTTCAAGTATAACATTATGTTGGTCTATGTCTTGTGGTCAAAGTTAATATTATTCAGATTTCCGGGTTTTTAGGTATTGGATATTAAATATTCACCTTGATTATTTTTGGTCAGTTGAAGCATTAGTCTTTGAGTGTAAAAGTACCATGTGTAAGTATTATGGCCAGCCTTTATATGCATATTAGCTGTTGTGGCCCACAGTAGTGTGTAGATGTGCATTTTTTTTTATTATATAAGAAACATTGTGGTCCATCCTCAAACGGTTAAATATGATCAGAAAATCCAATCATTTAACTGCAATAAAACCTTTTTAAAACCATAACTGGGACATGCTTTGGGATAATTTTACTGTTCTGTGGACCAAAATCACAGATAATAAGATTAAGTCTCATTCAATATAATTGATAATTGATATCAATACATTGCCTGGATATGGGATGTACTGGTCTGTGGGCCAGAAAAAAAAAATGGGTTGAAAAGTATCAGCGCTACCATCCAGATCCCTGGGCAGGCAGAATGGCCTGAAGTGGAGATGCTACGAGCACAGGGACAGCTGGCAGGGCCTGGGCAGAGGAATTCACTGTGCTGTTTGAACAGGGGCTTGTCTCACAGCAAACCTGCAGGAACGTGGTGGGTGGAGGTGGGGGGAGGGGGAGGAAGTCCCTGCGTGTTTACATAGCTGAATTGTCCTCTGGGCCCTCGAGTGTCTAATGCACTACTGTTCAAACATTCACTAGTGACGAGATGACCCCTCCCCACACCACCACCTTCCCCTAACCCTCCCTCCACTCCCTCTCAGTACCCTGTCTCTGCCTCCTTTGTGTTGGCATGTGTGTATTGGTGTGTGTCTATTGGGTCTGTGTGAGTTGATGTATTTATTAGCTTAGGTCAAAAGAACAACTGGGTGATGTTGTTGACATTTTTGATAGAGGCCTTCTTGTCATTGTTCATTGTCTTTGCTAGATCAGCCTAGATAATCCTTTTAAAAAAACAACAACATTTTGCCCAAATGTTTTTTCACAAAGGAAATGGCTGTTGCATAAGTTGCATTATGACAATTGACAAAAAAAAGCCCAAAATCCAAGACCGTCACCTATAACAATATCTTTCATCCATATCGTGATGTCTGTATTTGGTCTTAAATGTGGTATTGGCCGCCCACAGGCCCCATTGCCCATCCTGCTACAGATTCATTGTGTTAAACCTCCGGATCAGCGATGATTGATACTTAACCATCACATGGCTCATTTAAGTAACATAAGGGATGCTATGCTTTGGTAGAGGAAACATATATATAGAGACACATGGATTGCTTGTAAGTGTATCCTACCAAACGTATCCCAGCCAGCGAGGAGTCAGACATTGATGTACGGCACAGTCGTCAAGCTAATTGTTGTTTGAATTACCTGTTATGATCTGGTGACAAATCTCTCTCACTCTCATGCTAGCGAGTGTGTAAACCTTGCTTCAACAAGATGGATAAATGCAATTATTGGGCGGACCTGGGGAGGTGAAAATCCATTTAAAGCCTGTAAAGCTAAGCAGGGGCCGTGGTTAATTCATTTGGCCAATTTACGGGTGATGTACGAGTGTCAGGGTGCATTAGTCAGGCTGTAGGGAGCTGGGCGGTGGAGAGAGCAAGTATGGCGGGGGGGGGGGGGGGGGGGGGGGGGTGGGATGTAAAGATTCCCTCCAGTACCAGTGGAGTCTCCTTGCTTGGGACCTCTATGTTCTGCCCTCCCCTCTCGCCCCGGCTGTCGCCCATTAGGGTGGACAATACAAATGAAGGCAGGGCAGGGGGATGACAAAAAGATGCACAGAGTCGGCTGAAGCTGGGATTGCTTTGCAAATGAGGCATGGAGGGCCGGATGCGGTCGGCTGAGCCCGGGGAGCGAGTTTTGCCAACATCTCCATACCTGATGCTCAATCAGTCCCTGTCGGCCCGCTTTCTAACCTTCTAGCTGCCCAAGCTGTTGTCGCCATTTTACTGAAAGAAAAACACATGAAACTTTATACATATATTTAGCATTGCCTTGGGGTTTAGATTCAGCCCTTATGCTTAAATGAGATGTTGGATTAGGACTGATGAAATACCCCAAAAAAGAAGTTGGACTTTTCTCCCCCTTTTTTCTTGGTTTTTCTTTTTTTAAATTATGACATTTTAATCCTTTCACCTCCTAATTCATTTTGAAGGCTTAGTAAACTTGACCTTTCATAGCAACTGATAGTTAATAAATTTGTTCTGTTCTAAATGTGCAGATACATGTACAGTTGATTTACGCTCTTGGCTCAGAGCTTCTCCGATACTCTGCCTGTATTTCAGAGCAATTCAAGTCGAGTTTCAATTGAGACGTGAATACCAGGGCGTATTCTTGGCCATCAGCACTGAATGCAAAACTCACCTGAGTAACCAAACCACCTCGGAAATTTAATCTAGAAATCTAATCTGGCTTCGTCTCTGCTTGTGGCGTCTTATTGATAGACGTGCTTCTTTGTTTTCTTCAAAAAGAAAAAAATACCAACACATCTCTAGTTCTCAGTACGCATTGCGAGTTTCCCGAGTTATAAGTGTGTGTGTGTGTGTGTGTGTGTGTTTTCTTTCTGAGGGGATGACTGATTGTAGCCGCGGTTTAGCTTTGCTTAGTTTGTGAGACTGCTATTGTCTCGCTGCAGCAAAACCACTCAACGGTTACACAAGCCGAGTGGTATGCAAAAACAGTGGTTGGAGCAGCACAGAGCTGGGCTGCTGGGAGCCTTACGGTTCCAAGCCTGGCCTGAACCAGGGCAGGGCCTGGTGACGGAGAAATAAGAGACGGGAGACGAGGTCTTCTCTCACCAGAGTACGGACAGCTTTTAAGTGGTGGGACTCCCCCTTAAGTGCTCCTCCATTCGCTTGTTGTGTGAGTGTGTGCGTGTGTGTGTGTGTGTGTGTGTTACAGTGAAATGTAAGCATGTGACCGTGTTAAAATTGTGTGTGTTGTGTCTCGGATTCAGTTGCGTACTTCCACATGTGTGTGTGTGAGTATGTGTGTTTGTGTGTGTGTGTGTCAGGATGTGTGTGAACATGCGACTATTTGTGAATGTGTGTGTGTTCTTTGTCCCTGGCAGTGGATGGAAATCCTTGTCACCTGACTTCCAGGCGGGCGGCCCAGCCCGGAGAGCTGCAGCCTGGGGAGTGTGAGTGAATGCTGGGGCTTGTGGAGGACAGGTGCCCATCGGCCCTCCCGTGCCTGCTCAGCAGCTGCTGAGTTGGGGCTGTTAAACTCACGGTCATGGTGTCGTGGAAGGCATTAGCTCAAATTCCTCTTCCCACTTAGTTTCGATGGTACAATGCTATAGCTAATGCTTAGCCGTAGAGGCAAGTTAGGGGTTTAGATCCCATTCGGGCTTAACTTAAATGTGTTGGGTGGGGCGGGGGGTTGTGTTTCTGTTTAATTTCGTAAATTTTTTTGTTTTATTTATATAAGTGTGTGTGTGTGTGTGTGTGTGTAATATGTGTGTGTGTATGTATGTATATATATATAAATGCGTTTGTGCATGTTGGGGTACAGAAAAATAGACGGTTAAGGTGTAAACTCGAGAGCAAATGATGACATATTGCCGTTGCGTGCACCAATCCCCTATTGCGTCAGGTGGAATGTATACCTTGGTATGTCCCAATTAGTCAAATCCTATAAGAGCAAAGACAGTGGTATCATACAGCCTTGTCCTCGTCCCTCCAAGTAAAACTATACTGCAACTGGACAGAAGAACAGGAAACCCTGTGTCCTCTGTGGGCAATCAAACACAAACGATGTTCAGGGCCATATTTTTTCCCTTCCCAAATCCTTCCTGAGGTTTTCCAGGAGATGTTCCTAGTACACTCCTCCATTGCATTTTGGATCATTTCAAGGATTGCATTCCCAAGGCCCTAATTGTGAAAATGTACAACTCGCCATCATCTCCCCCCCCCCCCCCCTCCCCCAACCCCCCTCTCCCCAGTCCTTTCCTCACCCTCCTGGGATAACAACTGTTGGCTGCTGTCTATAGGCCAGTGGAATTCCTTATACCACCCCCTCCCCGCTCCAAGAAATGCTCCAGAGCTTTCTATACGCTCCTATGGATCGTTTTACAGCAGTTTGAGTTTGAGGTGGCGGGTAGACGTGGCTCTTGACACGACTGTTGGCGTTTAGTGGCGTGGCTGCCGCTCTTATTCGGGTCAACCGGAGGACACATGTTGTTGATGGCGTGGCAATATAGACAGACGTGGTCATAAAATGATTCAGCGTCGTGAACTTCCAGCCATGTCTTGATTCTTTGAGCCAAACACGTAGGACGCACGAGAAAAGAGACATTGAGTTCAGTGAGTCATTTACTGTGCATTGTATACTCGGTTTCTTATTTTTTAATTACAGATGGTAAATGTTTACATGACGTTAGTCAATGATAGGCAGTTAATGACGTACTTTTGCCATTCCTCTCTAAGGCATCCAAACATTAGTCATTGGACATGACACCTACTTGTACAACCTGAAAAAAGTTATTTACCCAGCAACCCAAATAATCCCCCTTCCCACAATCGACTGTAGGACTGGTAGTCAGATTGCAGCATTTATCATTTATCTTATCTATCAAATTTAAACGATTGATATTGTTTAGTTTATTATTCATCGCCCATCCTCTGTGTTCAAAAAGATCAATGTGTCTACGTAATTAAGTGTTGGATGGAGGATGGTGTCGAGTTATATGTGGTCAGTGTTTGAATAGATGAGCGTGGAATTTCAACAGAGTCCTGTTTCTTGGCTTGGGGACTTGTGGTTTGGTTGGGGCCTCCAGGCCAGAGATTGGAGTTGGTGTGGTGAGGGTTAGGACACACTGTGTGAATCGACCTCCAATTGTTCACAGAAGCCTATCAGTGGAAGAAGCCAAGGAACGCTAGAGGTGGGAAAACATCCTCAGACCAGAAAGTCTTCGTCCAGGTATTTTTCAGACACAAAAAACTGAAACGGCATGTATGCTTTTGGGAGGATCCCAAGAAGAGTCAAACTGTCAATGGTAGAAGAAGAAACCAGAAAACCCCCTCCTCTTTTCTCTGGCTCTGGTTTTTCTATGAGACAAACACTCGTTTTAAATGGACCCTTAGTCGTATGGTTTCCCTGTGCTAGGCTGCTGGGTGCGTGACGCTTTCCCATACCTCTGAACCGTTAAACCTTCGGAGAAATATGGGATCTGTTTTCTGTGGTGCGAATCACTGTGGTTTTAATGGCCCCATGTCTACAGCATACGTCTATGTTCAGGATACATATTTGGAAAAGTACCACAAGCCGAAATGTTTGGTTCAATAATTTTTTGCCAAAACGTTTCCATAATATTTTGCGTTTAAACATACAGGAAAACATTGGCGACCGTTGACAGATGGAATCATTAGCGTTGTTTTAGCGATCTGTCAGTATTGGGTGTATAAATGTTTTTACCTATAATACTTTTATTGAAACAAATGTAACAAACTAAGAATCGTAGAAGGTGTCCAAATTGTCATCTGTTCTTAAGTCATCCGTGTTCGGAAGTGGGGAAGGGGGGGTTGAATTTTTCTCACATTTCCATAGTAATCGCGAATGCTTGGCATTCCCCCCCCCCCCCCCCCCCCCCCCCCGTGCAACCAATCCTCTCCCCCTTATAGCACGAGATCCCAGGTTTTGTTTGTTTGTGTTTTTGTAATTTGGCAAATGACTTGGGTAATGTTTTAGTTTGGTATAAAGTAATCGGGAGAGGCCGGTCTGTTTGCCATCTGTCCGGTGAGATTACCATTTTGTGCATAATTAAACGTGTGACCTCCGTGGTTGCTGAGCAGCCGCAATCCAAGGGGCCTGAGCGTCCTATTTAAGGCCAGTGGGCGTGTGTGTGGGTGAGGGTGTGTTACGGCTTCAAAACTAAGGATAGAGTTGGGCAAACATGAGCAATAGATGAAATATCCTCTATATAGATGTTTCTTTTTTTAAATAATAAATATTCCACACACACACACACACACACACACACACACACACACACACACACACACACACACACACACACACACACACACACACACACACAGAGACACAAGAATCAGCCAATGTCAAAGCCTGTGTCTCAAAGCGTCGCTCAATTTGGGCGCGGCAGGTCTGGTGCTTGTGATCCCTGTGTGCAAGCACTGTAACGGTGGGCGACGAGTGAAGCTGGCACCAAGGTGTGGTAGTCTGTGTGCATGACTTATGTTCTTGTGTAAGAGTTTGTGTGCGTCTGTCTGTGAATGGGTCTACATTACGTTGTGTGTGTGTGTGTCTCTATATATCTCAGTGTGTGTGTTGGTGAATGTGCCTGCACATTTGTTTGTGTGCGGGCCTCTGAGTTAGCATGCGTTTGTGTGTGTGCGTCTGTCTTTCTGTGTGTGTGTGTGTGTGTGTGTGTGTGTGTGTGTGTGTGTGTGTGTACACAAGGTCTGCTTCTCCTCATCTCTCCTCCAAGGCCTCAAAATTAGATTTCACACCAGATCTGGTGTGTAGTAGTAGGACATTAAAGAACTCCAGATAAGCTTGCTAATGAGGGTGTGTGTGTGTGTGTGTGTGTGTGTGTGTGTGTGTGTGTGTGTGTGTGTGTGTGTGTGTGTGTGTGTGTGTGTGTGTGTGTGTGTGTGTGTGTGTGTGTGTGTGTGTGTGTGTGTGTGTGTGTGTGTGTGTGTGTGTGTGTGTGTGTTTGTTGATGTATACGTGTGTGGGTGTATGTTAGTGTTGATTTGTGCAAATACATGTGCACCTGTGTGTAAATAATGATCGTTTTTTCGGATGTGTTTTTGTGACTGAGCAAGTGTGTGTGTGTATACGTGCAAGCATGCGTGTGTGTGTGTGTTTTAGTTGTATTAAGTGTATGTGCTTCAGTTTTGTGTGCGTGTGTGTGTGTGTGGGGTGTAAACACTTCTGAATACTGTGTATCCTGCCCCCACTGTGGCGTCACTGTCCCAGTTTAGACGAGAGTGAGCATACTAACAAACGCACCATGATTACACATAAGACACGCCGGCATCTCCAAACACAGGACACACAACTGAAAACACACACCAGCACGGTTTGCACGGGCTGGGGACCGTATCTTGCAACACTTCCGCCCACCAGAATGCTACTAGGAGGCAGGAGGAGGGGAGAAAGTCAAATAAAAGCATTCTCGATCTGCCAAACGAAAATAACCATTTTAATTACTATGGTTATGCTGCGGTGGAGCCGCATTGCTGCTGGCAGGGGTGAGGTGGCACCGGACCCAGGGGACGGGCTTCAGGTCTGGGCTGGACTCCAGGGAAATTATAGGGTAGTGTGGAGGAGACTGTGGTGATGGTGGTGGTTGTGGTAGACATGGGGCATGGCTCTTGTCTCTCCGCCTTCTCACCCCCTTTTTATCCCAGCAGCTATCCAAGGACTGGGTGCAATGGCCGAATTTGTCAATGTGCTGATTACTGGGAGTTAATGTTGATCTACGTCACGGATGAGCCTGTGAATGTTACAATTTCATAAGCGGTTCATTGCGTAGTAAGTATTGGAATTTAATTACATTACAAGACTAAATTATCAAATTATAAAAAAAACGTATGAAAGGCGACATTGTGGTCATAAGACCTATCTCACTCATGTTAACTTGAAAGCTGTTTATCACAGTAAGACTCATATTTTTTTTGTATTGGATACAAACACTACTAAACTGAACAAGGGAGCTTTTATTTTGGTGGAACTCCTCCTTGATCCTCAAGAAATAACGGAGTTAGCTCTGTGTGTTGGCGACCTTGTTTAGCTTCAAGCTGTGGGTTTCAAAGTTATTATGCTTTGCGCCATCACTGTTTTCTTGCGTCATCACTGTTTTCACAGTCGGCCATGGCTACACAGGCCTGAAGACTTACACAGACAGGGAAAACAAAACAAAAACAAAAGTATTTATTTAATTCTTAACATATGCTACTTTAGGACTATACCTTAGCCCCCTTCTTTCTCCTGCTTTTTTCTTCGTACTTATTTTAATTATACTTTTTGCTACTGTTATTTATTTATTTACTACTTGACCTCAAGCTACATGGAGAGTTCCTGTACTTCCCTCACTCTTTCTCCTTGCCTCTCTCTTCTGACATCTCTCTCTCTTACTCTCACTCACACTATCACTCAGCATGCATTCTGATTACCTCTCCAAACTGGCAATAAGTTGATTGCTTTACAGGGATGATGTAAGCCCCTGCCCTAGGGTACATCAGGTTGGCTTTCTGATGCTTTATCTCCTAAAGCCTAAATTAACAGCTGGTTTGGTCCGACTTCTCCTGGATCTGACTACAGGATTAGGCCCTGTTCTCATGTGAGTCAAGCCGGTTTGATTTATTGCGGGTCTATCAAGCAAGATCAATGGCTGCTCCGTTTGAAAGTAAATCCTTAATCGCTCTTTTGCACTTACGTGTCATCATTGTGAATTTCTTTCTCGTTCCCCCTCGTTCTCTTTTTTTCTTCATTTCTCTTTCTTGCCCACTCATTCTTATTCTTTCCCTTTTTCTATCCCCCTCTCCCTCATTTTCATTCTCTCCTCCTCCTCTCCTCCATCCCACCCCAAGGATAGCAGCTCTGTAGGGGTATAGCGAATAGCCCCTGTCGATGGTATCACAGCGAATCACCGCGTTGTTATTTTTTTCTTCTTCTCCCCTCCCTTTTCCACCCTCATTAGCCATCCATCGGAGCAAGGCAGGGCCCGCGAGCCCAGCTTTCACAGGCTCTAGTTCTGATCACCATCACCCCCATCACCCACCACCCCCATAACCCCAAAACGAGCCTCGCTTGCTCGCTTGTTTTGTCTCTCAGATCGCCTGCTCCTCCACAAACCGTGACTGACTTGTCACTCAGGCCCCCCGCGTCCACTTAAGCGTGGACGCCATTTTGTCAAGAGCTATTTTAACGTCTAGATCCTATAGCGTCTTGACAGCGGCGTCTGCATCGCTGAGCGCGGGGCCGCCCGTTGATGGTATACATACAGGATATGGTAATGAGGGGCGCGACGAGCACTGCCAACAGCTTTTTTTTGTTTTATTTTTACACGCTTTAGACGTTTTCTAAAATATGAATAAAGTGTGTTTTGTGACAGTTGTCATAAAAGGGGTATGAAATGAGGGGAGAGAAGGATTGGAATTTGATTTGCTGTAACTGTAACCGATATTTGCGGCATGCTGAGTTGGGCGGTTGTTTTTTTTCAGGGTGCTTTCTGGTAGGGGTTGGTTCCATATCTCATCCTCTTCATCTCTTTCTCTTCCTCCTCTCTTGTACTTCTCTCATTCTCTCTGACTTAGGTTTCCCGATACTTTACGCAACTTTCCAGACAACTTCAACCACAAGCCCTCATTAATTTCTGACCCTGCTCACCTCCGCTTCATTTTCCCCCTGCTTCTAAACAACCAAGTGCCTCTCTAAATTATTATCCTCTTTTCTTGTACACCCCCCCCCCCCCCCCCCCCCCCCCCCCCCCCCCAATCCTTCAAATAATACTTTCCTTGCCCCCGCAATGTTCCCTCAGAGTTGTCTTAAAGTTTTCTGTGCTAATTGATTTAGTTTTGTGTTCTCATTGGTCCAGTGTGTGTAGGGAGGGAAAGGGCCCTGGGGCCAATCAATGTAAAGCTCAGGTGTGTTTACTTCCTGGTTCGACAGCCAGACTTCCAGACCGGCTTGGGTGTGGGAGGGGCCGTGTAGGGGATAGGCGGTGGGATAGAGGGCGGAAGGGGAGGGGGGGTGAGGATCCAAATCGACGGAATACGTGGGAAGGAAGGGCTTGCTGTCAGCCAGCTGGACCCCTTAATCCTATAGCCTTGGGGAGTGTGTGTGTGTGTGTGTGTGTGTGTGTGTGTGTGTGTGTGTGTGTGTGTGTGTGTGTGTGTGTGTGTGTGTGTGTGTGTGTGTGTGTGTGTGTGTGTGTGTGTGTGTGTGTTTCTTTATATGTCTGTTTGTCTCTAGTAGAGGTTTGTCAATTTTAGCACACCTTCTCCAGACCAGCTGTGCTCACTGTGTGTGTGTGTGTGTGTGTGTGTGTTTTGTGTGTGAGAGACACACATAACCAGGACTTTGTGTGTCTGTATGTTTACCTAGTCCTCTCTTTAACAACACACTGTATATTTATGTCAAGGCGACATAGGCTCCCCCACCGCCCCCTTGATGTTTGAGGACGATGGGGTGGGGGTGAGGGAGGTAACAAACATCCCCTCCTCCTCCCCCCACCCCTACTCCCTTCCTCATAGAATCAAACGCTTAATCAAAATATCTTACCTCATGCACACCGTCAGCACATTGTATGGCACATGCGCGTGTGGACACTCGGATGCACACAAATGCATTGTTGGGTTGTTAGCGATAGCTAGCTAAGTAGCTCGCTGATTGCATCATCCCCTGTCACTCATTAAGTGCAAAGCATGAGCATGAAGAGTCTCTCTCTCTCTCTCTCTCTCTCTCTCTCTCTCTCTCTCTCTCTCTCTCTCTCTCTCTCTCTCTCTCTCTCTCTCTCTCTCTCTCTCTCTCTCTCTCTCTCTCTCTCTCTTCCCCCCCCCCCCTTCCCTTTTGCATATATCAGAGGCTGGCAGGCTAAGAGGCAGGGACTTCCCCACGCCACACTCCGAGCCTTTGATCCTTTCCTTTGGAGGTAACATCAAAAGGAGAGGCATAGAAAGGCAGCTACCACTGTGAAGTTCCCTGTTCAACTAGATGGCTTGGCTGAGGGCGCCCCCCCTTCTCTCCTCTCTTCCCCCCATGCTCCCATCACTGCATCCCTCAGCTGACAAAAACATATAGTTTTTAAAGCCAACGTTTTATTTTATTTTTTTGAATTGTATTTATTTTTCCTCCATGCCTTCACCTTTCTTGAACCTAACTGTCACAGAACACAACCCCCCCCCCCCCAAACAACACAACAAACAGTACACTTACAGATAGAATACACAAAGATGCACTTGTCCCGTTTCCCCCTTTTTTGATGCTATTGAAGTCCCATCCTTGCACTCTCTCTCTTCCCTCTCCCCTTCCCCATCTCTCTCTTGCTTACTCTGTATACCTCTCTCACTTGCCCTCTGCGTGTGATGGCAGGCAGCGGTACACATTGCAGCTGATTGCGTCAATGCCAAGACAGGCTCAACCGCCGTCCAACACCACTGACCAGCAACCGGGCTGGGGATGCAGCGCTTGTGGTGGTGGTGGAGATAGATGGGGTTAGCAATAGGTAAAAGGCCTTAGTTGGCCCCACAGTGGTTGGTCACAGAACGATTTCGGATTAACCTGCTCGCTCCTGGAGATGGAGGGAGAGGGATGTGGAGGCGATAGAAGAGGGGAGGTTGAGATGGTGATGAAGAGGGTAATGGTCAAGAAATTTAAAAGGAGTGGAGTTTTGGTGCTTGTGTCTCTTTGTGATGTGTGATGTTTCATTATTTATTGGAAATGGTTGCTGCCTCTTATGATGCTGGTAACAAAAATGCCAGTCAATTAAACCAAAATGATAACGACTCAGTGTAGTGGTGGTGGTCAGTGGCATGCTCTGTTTACATGATCCATACCTTGAGCAACAAGAGGACCGTCCACTGAACGCCTTCCTCTCTCTTTCATGCCCCACGCCGCTCTGACGGTGCCATTTAGTAAATAAGAAAATAAAGATGCTTGGCGTGGCTTCTCTTCCTTCTTCTCTTCTTCCTCCCTTTGTCCCCCCCTCCGCTTCTTCGGTCTTCCCGCATAGACACATCTCCATCCCCCCCTTTTGGTCGCCATATCATCATCCTCATTACGGCAGTGTTTTGCAGGGGCCGCTATCTCCACGTCAATCACAGCATGTGTGTGAAACACCAGTCGTAATGATCTCCATCCCTGGCTGCCTGCCCCCATCGCCCCGAGAAACAGCGCTCGCTCCCCAGCTAATAGATGCGAAATTAGACTGATCAATACATGGCCTCAGTTCGTTATTGACGGGTTATCGCGACGTGGGATTTCTGGCCAAGGGGTGTTCATACGGGGGGCTAGGCTACAAGGAAGCACAAGGAGGAGGTAGGAGAAGATAATAAAAACCTGGCAAAGCAAGCCACACTATTGTTATCAGGTTATTTTTATTATTCTTCCGCCTCATTTTCGGGAGCTCTTTTCTCATCCAAATCGTACCGGTGCCAAAAAATGGATTACGTTTGGTATGTACTTTTTTTTTTTTTGGTAATTATGATGGAAAGAGAATGGGGCGAGAATCGTTAAAATTGGGCATTGTCAAATTGAACACACACATGGAAAGCGGAAGTTGGCGGGTCTCCAAAAGGTTAAGCACCACTTTAACCACAGGGGACGCTTTAACTAGCGGTCAAAGTTAAACAATCAGCCCCAACCCCGTTGGATGAACATTTCTGAAACTTGGTATCTGTGCTTGGTATCTGTGCCTTATTTGACATGCTGGACATTTTTGCCTCAAGGACCAATAAAGTCTGCCTGGATATACTTTTCTGTACGTTTAAAGTTTTGGAAAAACCTTGAAAATGTACTCATAAATCCAAGTGACACCAAATTCGGTACACATGCTCCTTAATCGTGCCCTACCTTAAGGTATTAAAAAAAATAGATATATATATATATATATATTGAGTTAAAGGTGGCCAAGTTATGTGCAAATAAATATATTCAGTCCTCCTCAAAGTGTTCCAGGGACTTTAAACTTAGCATGCTTGCTTATCAGCCTTGCTAGCATTAGCATGTTAGCATGCCCACTGAAAATTGCACATACGACAAGTTGGCTTATGCAACCACACATGTTTTCTTCAGAAAATGCCCATGACAACATGTCTAGTTTGTAATAGTAGTTGGCCGTTTTTTAGTCCTTCTTTTTGCTTTTTCGTTGTAGTTTGTTGTTTTTAGGGCATCCCCCATAATTTATCCTTGGCTTTAAACACTTAATCTGGTGATTTAAGATGAAAATTATGTCAAAAGATGGCATCCCTGTCCCACCTCAATTCCTGTTCAGCTGAGCTGCATGGAGCTCACTAATCACCTGCTCTGCACTATGAAACGCGGGCATTGTAAAACACCATATTAAAGAGTCATCAATAATCGGCTTGTGTTACCATGTTTTCGTTGCAAGGGAGGAGAGGGAGGTAGAGAGTGTGTAAATAAATATATGAGCGCTAATGTGTTTGTGGTGGGCGAGGGGGGTACATGCATGGATCATCATATGATTTAACGGTTATTAACCATGAGAGCTCCGTGCGTGGGTGTGTTTATTTTCTATGTGCGTGTGTGAGGTGGGGGGGGGAAGCAGAGGGCACATCAGGGCCTCATTGGCTGAGCTGATTTGCCGGGGGCCACTTGTTCAGGTTATGGAGTGACTTGGAGGGTGGTTGAGGGGTTGGGAGGGCTGGGGGGTCGTGTTGGGGGGGGGGGGGGGGAGAGGGGGAGGGGAGGGGGGTGGGGGGGGGGTGGGGGCGTTCCGGGCCCCGGCGTTCCAGCGTTGGGGGGGGGGTGGGGGGGGGGGGGGGAGGGGGGGGGGGGGGCGGCGGGGGGGGGGGTGCGGGGGGGGGGGGGGGGGTGGGGGGTGGGCGGGGGGGTGGGGCGTGGGGGGGGCAGGGACGGGGGGGAGGGGGGGGGCGGGCCGGGGGGGGGGGGCGTTGGGGGGGGGGGGGTGTGGTGGTGGGGGGGTTGCGTGGGCGGGGAGGGTGGGGGGGGGCTGTGGGGGAGGGGGGGGGTAGTGGGGCGAGGGGGAGGGGTGGGGGGGGGGGGGGGGGGGGGGGGGGGGGGGGGGGGGGGGGGGGGGGGGGGGGTTTGCAGCAGAGAGGTTTACTCACCTACCAACCTCCACCTTCCTCTGGCCTGAGCAGAGCAGCAGCCTTCCCTAACCCGCCCAGGGTCTTATTGTCCTGGAAGCATCTCCTGTTTTAATGAGGTCCTCTAAGCTGCTCCTTATGACTTAGGTATTCATTAAGCTAGTCCAGCGAGCGCATACTAAATCAGCTACTATAATGATATATTTAATGGAGTAGAAAGACCAGGGCTGCATTGGCACAAGTCAGAAGACAACACTTTGGCCAACACTCAATTGGGTTGAGGATATTTACTTTGTTGTTGTGTTAAAGATTAAAGGTTGTGCAGATAGTAATATAATTGACTGTTAGTTCATTCAATTCGCTCTTTTTTTCCCGCTCGTTTTACTATATTATACTTTAGTTCCAGGAATATAATGCGTAAAAAATAATAAAGGCTTTATACAGTCCAGCTTTAGTACAATACCTTTATGAGGTTAGATACCGTTTCATTACAATTGTGAAAATAATAATACAGAGCACATATAGCATCGTATTATATATAAATGAGGTTGTTTTAGCACCCTATGGCCATAACCTGAAAATGTACACCAGACTAGAAACCCTAAAATTACAATTATTCTGGGCTTCAGACCTGCTCAGGGAGCTATCTTCATGAATATGGAGCTAAAATGTCTTCAAGGTGTGTGTGTGTGTGTGTGTGTGTGTGTGTGTGTGTGTGTGTGTGTGTGTGTGTGTGTGTGTGTGTGTGTGTGTGTGTGTGTGTGTGTGTGTGTGTGTGTGTGTGTGTGTGTGTGTGTGTGTGTGTGTGTGTGTGTGCGCCCAATACACTGAGAATACACAACACATAGCCTGTTTATTGTGTGCCAGTCTTTGTTGAAGATTAATTGCTTACTTGTACATATGTGTGATTCCTTCCTCTTAATGCTTTTTAAAGGATAGATGTGCGTAGGTGGTTATGTGTGTATATGCATGTGTGTGCGTGTTGGTGTGCGCTCGCTTCAGCTGCATGCGAGGCATTGTAAAACCTGAGCGTACACATTCTCTTCCTGCAAGGCTTGTTTCCGAGCTTCCTCACACTCAATCTGCCATTTAACTAATTCATAGTGAACTGGCGTCAAGCAAAACTAGACTGCCAACATCAAAAGCCAGCGTTCAGCACTTCCTCCAGTGCTACGCGGCAAAACATGGCATATTCGAGGAGGAGATGTAGGCGCTACGGTCGACTCCCCAGCTCTCCCTCGCCAGAGGCCCCCGAGCCCGCAATACTCTCCTGGTAACCCACCATTACCCCCCCCCCCCCCCCCCCCCCGATAAGAAACACAAGCGCTGATTGCGTGGAGTTGATCGACTTCCTGCTTCCTGTTGTCTGACCTCGGGTGAGGCCGCTGTCAGGGTCTGGTGGTGATGTGGGTGTGTGTTCTCGATAGAGATGGGGATGTGTGTTTAGATCCAATACAGAGTGATTTTATTATTACTAGGGGGGTTTACTATCATGGGTTCAGAGGTCATCATAAGTGGGAGACTGTAGGTAAAGGTAGACAATATTGTAGTTGTACTAGCAGTGGTATTAACATTACCTGAGGAGGGTCATTTCATATGCAGTGGATATGTGTTGTATCAGTTCACCTAACCACCCGTGCGTAAGTTACAATAAATACGAACCCAACAATGCTAGAACACAAGAAAACAACATGCACAATCTTTGAACTAGATGCCACACATTTCCATACAATACTCATAACATCGCTTACACTTTTTGTTTGCTGGTCAACAACGTACCTTTCTTTAATAAATGGTTTTTTCCATTGTATGTGAGGGTTTAGAGGGGGAGGTCAACAAAAGATCACATTCATACAGTCCTTGGAGTTCAGCAACACCGTTCCAACTAGAAGGTGCTAGGTGTGTGTGTGTGTGTGTGTGTGTGTGTGTGTGTGTGTGTGTGTGTGTGTGTGTGTGTGTGTGTGTGTGTGTGTGTGTGTGTGTGTGTGTGTGTGTGTGTGTGTGTGTGTGTGTGTGTGTGTGTGTGTGTGTGTGTGTGTGTGTGTGTGTTAGAATAGCATTGCTCTAGATTCCGCCTGATGCTAAACGCTAGCATTTGGCCTGTTCATTAACAAACACTCCCACTGGCTCTTCAGTCCCCAGGTTCTATTTTTAGAGCGGCCCAGAGATACACTTAATGACCTGGGGGAGGAGGAGGGGAGGCAGGGTAGAACATGCCCACAATCAGAAAGGGAGTCTTGTTTACTTTGTTGGCCTTGATGTTGTGTGTTGCGTGCACTGTTCCATCTGTGGTTAATGCGTGCACAGAGGTTTAGGGGAGTTGTTTTCTGCTTTTATGTAATTATCAGATTAGGATTTCGGTTGAGTTGAACTGTTTTCTGACTGTTGGGCATATATAATAGAACTGGGGTGAGCTTTGGGCTGTCGGTAATAGCTTAGACCTTCCTTGTGTTGGTTGCACTTTCAGGACTACGTCGAAACTTTCTGCTCAAGCAGCTGGTATTTGAACAGCGCATTTGTCCACACCTGCTAAACAAACGGCGCCTGGAGCACGACCATGCTTATCTTGGAGAGCTGCGTTCAAGAGAGTGTAGCTCACTTCCACTACAGGCCTGATAACACTCAAGAGTTCAGATGGGTATATTTAAGCAAAGGCACTCACCAAGAACCCTTACCGTTTGAACAAAAAATATTGATTTGTGTGAGCATTGTTGAGGAAACTATCAACTGGCAGGTTAGTTAGCATTTAACTTTGGTTACCATTTCCTATCTATTCACCTATTAACATTGCAGAGGTTAGTTGTTCGAGTCCCACTGGGGTCACCCATGCTAACATTGTATGTGCTCGCGGTATTGTAAGACGCTTTGGATAAAAGTGTCCATCAAATGGCATAAGCTTATTTATTGAATCTATAAGTGTGCTAGTCAGGTTTTGAAGGAGAGTAATAAAATAGGGGAAACAGAGGAGGGTTGGGGGAACAAGTTGGGGGAGGGATGCCTGGATGGGGGGAGAGGGGGAGAAAGGAGGGTTGAGGAGCAGGTCGACTGCTACAGTACAGTCGAGGGCCAGAAGAACCTCCACTCTACCCCCCCCTCCCACCCCTACCCCTGACTCCCCTTTCTGCTCCCAGAGGTTCTGGCTTTGGAGTAAATACAGGCCCAGCGGACCACCTCCCCAACCCCCCTCCCCCCCAGCCCCGGGGCTCTCAAACCCCAGGCCTTCCCACATTCCGCTTTTATTTTCCTGGTTGCAAAACGCCTCTGGCTATGAGAGCTGGTGGGGGCTTTTATTTTTTTCAATATATCTTCTCATAAAATGTGTATTAGAAGAACTAAAGCCTTAGCGAAGGGCCTTCTGGTGTGGACTAACTTTTACCCCGTTTTTTACCTCAGTCTTCTTTTGTCCACGTTTTCTTTCACTTTTTTCCTCTTTTTAGTTTTTTAGGTATGTAGCTCTTACAAATCTATTCCCTTATCTTTTGTCTACTACACACACAAGTGCACACACGCGAGCACACATGCACGCACAAACGCAAGCACACAGGCAAGCAAACGCACTCATGCACACACACACACACACGCGAACACACACAGCAGAGCAGTATATTACATGCAGAGGGGCCTTTATTTTATAACCAGGGGGATTTGAAGAGGTCTGGCTTGCATTAGGTTCCCCCCTCCTTAAATTACACAAAATTACCCTCCCCACCCAGACAATTGATGTGTTTGTTTAAGCACATGAGCACGTCTTCCCATGCACCTGCAGTACAGGCCGTGACACCTAGTGGGTGTCTGCAGCTCTTTTTAAGACCTCCACCAACTCCTCCTTCTTCGTCTTTTCTGCATAAAACAGCTACACACGACTACAAAAGATGGAGTAATCTTTTAAACCGACTCTGTGAACGGCCCAGCTTTGAGGTGGATCTCCAGCCGGCCTTGATCATCTAAAGATTGAAATAAAGCTCTCCATGCCAGGAGCGCGAGTGTTGAAACCGTGTGAGAGATGTCCGCTGTAATTTTCATGGCTGCTCTAAATGGGTGTGTGGTGGTGGTGGGGGGGGGGGGGGGGGGGGGGGGGGGAGGAAATCACATTGGTTCTAGTTCAAGTGTGTTTTATTAACCATCCTTGACTTCCCCAAAGGGGCAGGGTGGTTGGTGTTAAACTCCCAGAGGAAAGGTTGTAAGGTTCAACGCCCCTATGAATCCCTAGCCTGCAGGCTGTAAGTGACCTGGAGCTAACTGCTTCTAGATGACTTTTGTTAACTTTATATCACTTAATAAAAGTAATAACGGGTACTAAATGACATTATTGCCCTCATTAGTAGAATGATGGTACCTTTGTATTGTTTTTGTTGCTGTCCTAAAACAAAGTAAAAGTTTAAACGAATAGATAAAACCAAACAAGCTTAAAAACAAATACCAATACAACAGAATGACTGACTGATGGCGCTTTTCCTTTAGCGCCAGTACATCTTTAACCTGAGACATGGCCTCATCTCGCGTGTACACGTCAACCCCAGATATGAGTTTGTATGGAAAATCAGGTGGGCGCGGTTCAGCCCAGCCTGGTGCTAAAGGTAGTACAGTCATATCGAAAGTAGCAGAGGGCACATATTATATTTCAGTAAACATCAAGCCCCCTCTCTCTCTCTCTCTCTCTCTCTCTCTCTCTCTCTCTCTCTCTCTCTCTCTCTCTCTCTCTCTCTCTCTCTCTCTCTCTCTCTCTCTCTCTCTCTCTCTCTCTCTCTCTCTCTCTCTCTCTCTCTCTCTCTCTCTCTCTCTCTCTCTCTCACATCAATCGGAATACAACAAAAATGTAATTCTGTTCTCCTTCTCTAATTTCTCCTCTGTCTCTGTGTGATGGATATTATAAACACACACACATGGATTCTGAACCGTGTGGTTATTTTGGGGGCCAGTCTGTGGATGGATGTTTTCCCTGCTCCCAGGGGTCCCGTTGGAACCCACACTGTTGTCTGGGAGCCATCGTTGGCACACAAGGACCCACTGTCTCTGAGCTTATGCCTTTTAATCCAAAACAAAACCAACATGCCTGGTTTTAGCCTGGTTGGTCCATGGCAGGCAGCGATTAAAGGACTTCTAGCTGTAAATGGCTTGCTGCTAATGGCTAACTTTATGATGATCAGCCATTTAAGCCCTACTCTTGCTATGGCTAATAATTAGATTAACCAAACAAGCGCTAGAATTTGCGCACAAGTTAACGTAAAAAGTTATTGTTATTGCTGGATTGCCTTATTGTTTGTGTGTGTTGTCTGTCACTGGACGTACAGGTATGGTTTCTGCAGTTTGATCTTTCACTTTATTGTCACTTGGCAGACACTTTTATCCAAAGTGAGGCTGTGTACAATCAATGCCTACAACCAAGGCATTGCCTCCAATCAAGCATCCCTTGTAACTTGATCGTCAATTGCAGTCTTGTGGTCATTTGATTGGATTTTTAAACAAGAATGTGAATGTTGAAATGTATTCAAATGACCACAAGGACACGCTCAACATTGTTCATATGCATTCTGGAGAATGTATATGGAAAGGCAACGCAGTGAAGTAGTTGGGTGTGGTGGTGTTTGTCGGGCAGTCGTGTCCCCGTGGGTACCTGGAGCAGCCAAAAAAGTGTGTGGGCCAGTTAAACCAGGACCCACTGGCGTTTGGCAAGGACATGTTAGGATGATGTGTGACTGCCAGGCTGTCTCCCTCACCCCTGCACCCCCACCCAATTGGTCTCCTGCCAGAGCATCCGATCTGTCATAGATGGTGCTGCTGGGGCTGTGGGCTGGTGGGTCTGGGTGTGGTTGGGGGGGGGGGGGGGGGGGAGGCTTGTTTGCACTGCGTTGACAGTGGGTGTATATGTGGGTTAAGACTCGCTGGTCACATGCCAAACATTGGCTGAACAGCAGAGACTCGGGTACGGTGGAGTGGTCAAAAAATTGAGCGGCAGCGCGGAGGTTATTTTTGAAGTAGGGTTGCAATTTTAATGCATTTTCTTTAACCGATCGTTGAACACGTTGACAATCAATAATCGATTTAAGAATTAATAAGATACAAAACGCATGTCAAACAATTCCAACGTTCGTTTTGTGAAACATTCATTCATGAGGCACAACCAATTTCAACTAACAGAATAATAAACCAATGAGGCTCTCACTAGAAACGGCTGTTCTTGTCAGCCCGTCCTTTATTCAGCAAATGGTGCCGCTAAACAAAACAAGGTCAAATGGGGCGTAACTACTGCCATTTCTAGACCAACAAGGCAGACCATGCTAAACCCTTTTTTTAAGAAATGGTTCATAAAACCTACATTTTTGGTTAATACATTTTAATCTGTTAAATTCTGAACAGTGATTCATCGATTAATGATTAATCATTAACATCCCTATTTTGAGGAGTTGCTTACTCCGCCAATGTTTGTTTTCCCTTATTTTAGCCCTTTTTTTAATGTGTTGTTTTGCCGGGAGAATGGATTTTGTAGTTTAAAGAGTATATGGGGAGTATTCTATAAAGATAGAGGGCTAAAATATACTAACCAACCAGGAGAGCAGATAGAGAGGAAGATGGGCATAGAGATGTATAGGCTTCTTCTCTGTGTTAACCCTTGGAGACATCTCTTGTCTTTCGGGAGATAAAGCAATGAGAAGGAGAGAGAGATAGAGGGAGGGAAAGGGAAATGGTTTGGGAGAGAGACATAGAGAGGGGTGAGAGAGTGAGGGAGTTCATCTTTGTGTAAAGACTTGGACAAGGCTCTTGTCTTTCAGTTCATCAGAGACAATTGAGTCTTTCAGCTCCTATTGTGCGATCGACTGGGCGAGGAGAGTGGTGAGGAGGAGGGGGGGGGGAGAGGCGAGGAGGAGGGGGGAGAGTAGGGAGGAGGATGGGGGGCAACTGGCGAGGAGAGTGGTGAGGAGGGGGGAGAGGGGAGAGGGGGGGAGAGAGGCGAGGAGGAAGGGGGATGCGGTTGCTCAGGCTAAGGGCAGGGAGAGAGAAAGCAAGTGAGCTGGTTTGGGGGAGAACCCATCTTCATCAGCTGAGAGCTGCAACAAGTTGTTTGGGGAGTTTCTTTTTTAAATGTGTGTGTGTGTATGTGTGTGTGATGGTGGTGCTAGGACAGGAAGAATAAGGTGGAGGGAGAGAGAGTTATCTTGGAACTGCACAGTAATTTGTCACATCGGAATGGCTCTTGAGTTACCGAGAGGCCCCCCCTCATAGCAGGGAAGTTGTCAGCCTGGAGAGAGGAGGAGGAGAGGGTGGTTGGGGGGGTCAAAGGTCACGGCCTACTCAAGCCTAGGCAGCATGTCCGTTGGCGGGGTGACTAACAGCAGGGGGTGGGGGTCTGGAGTGAGAAAAAGGCGGCCATGGAAGACTGGCGTCGGGGGGGGGGGGGGGGGGGGCAGCCTTGGGGTAGGGGTGGTGGAGTACAGTGGGTGGTAGAGTGCTTGCCAGCGCTTGGTTTTCCTTGGCATGCTTGTGGAACCTGCAGGCGAGATTAGTGTGTGAGAACATTTGCTGGGCTGAAGTGGAGGCGCTTGTCGGGGCATGTGTCCTGTTACCCTCCCTCGCTCTTTTTCTTTCTCTCTCTTGCTCCTTCTTTATCTCTAGTGTGCTGTCTTTCTCTCCCATCTCATTTTTTGTTCTTTTTCTCTTTAGCTATCTCACTTGCCTTCTCTCTTGACTTGAGTTGACTTGAACGTTGACTATTACTATCGGTCTTGTTTTGTTTTCTCCCCCACCAGTGGGTCACCTTTCACTTAGCTCTTGTACACGGTCGCTGACTCTTTGCATCTTTCCAACTGTTAGCTGCATTTGTTTGAAAATGTGATTTGGATTTGTAAACTACAACCTCAATAAACGACAGATTCGCAGTTTTGATATGTACTTTTCCCGATTTTATAACTTTCATAAACCAAAATCCCAACCCTACATTTTTTCCCATTACAACCCGCATGCTACCCACCAAAGAATAACATTTACTTCACGGTTAATTAAAAGTACACTTTCATTTAGGGTTGGAGCGCCATATCCACCACAGTGACGCTCTTTCCACAAGAAAAAGGGAGAGCTAACAGTGTTTTCACATTGTGCACGTACCAGCACACCTCGTGTCATCAGAAATGGATCCAACCTATCAATGGCTCAATGTGCAAAGTTATGCAAACCATCTGACCTGCTTACATCATGCTCTTATGCCATCGGCTGACATCATCAGACCTGTTTCCCACTCTCACCTCTATAGATAACGCCACTTCCCGTGTACAGCTTACAACAAAGTGTGTTTTTTATTTCGCCTTTCCGTATAAAGAAAATCCACATTGAGTACTCGTCGAGTCCGGCTTGTTTTTTGAAGTCTTTATGAAGACTTCGGCAGGGGTCCTCAACCGTCCGGCCCGCTCTCAAGGACTCTCTGACACAGCCGGATGCTGTATTGAATAACCTCAAACTGCACATCACAGCACACTTCACACTCTCGGCTTTCTCTCGTACCCTTAACACTCCTGGAATCCCCCTCCTCTACCTCCCCCACCACCCCTCCTCCTCACGTCCATGCTGACTTCACAGCAATTAATGACCAATAAACAAGGGTCTCTAAAAACATTGCAACGCAAGCCGCCAAGACCACAGCCTATTTTGTTTATAAAACGTGGTGTCTTTTATAAACAGCAGCGAACAGTAAAGTGGGTTGTTGAAGAAGAAGAAGGGGGTGACATAACCTGGTGGGACTCTAAACTGGGGTCGCTGCAAGGTGCGTTTCCCCCTCATCGTTTTCGTGTTTAGTCGGATGAGCCCCAAGACCACAACTTTAACTCCTTAACCCCCCCCCTCCATTTCTTCCCCCCCTGGCTGTGAGGACACATATAAACAAGTGTAAACAAACGTCAGTGTTTAGCAGTAAAAGATCCCTCCTGGAGGTCACAAATGAGTGGTAATGGCAGTGATTTTCTTTATCCTGGTACATGCTGTTGCCCGGGCCATGGGAGTGCCTGGCAGACACCCCCCCCCCCCCCCCCCCCCCCCCCGGTGTGAACTCTTGGATAATTACCACTGATTTAGTGTTGTGATGGAGGCGGGGGGGGGGGGGGGGGGGGGGGGGGGGTACTTACTGTATTACCTTTTCCTCCAACGGTCAACAGGAAGAATTCCAATTAAATATTAAATAAAGTGCAACTTAACTTTGTGTCCATGTGTTAATGTCTGCGTTTTCAACTGTCGGAACAAACATGCACATATGCGTACAAACACACACACACACACACACAGCTTAAATTTAGACTACATGTATCCTTTAAAGGATGAAAAAGCTTGTTTGGGGACACACAGGTAGTGAAGTGTAAGAGCGATCGCTTTATCGCTAAAGCCTAATTAGAGGCCTTGCGATAACCCGCCATATCAGGGTTTTAGACAATCTCCTCGTGGACGATTTTGCCCATGTGTTTCTCTGCTTTAGAGGGAAAAGAGAGAAACAGAGAGGGAAGGAGAGGATTGTGATAAAGGCCGAGTCAATCATTTATAAGAGTGGAGTCATGAGGTACAGCCACAGAGGGATGGGTCGAGGCGCCTTGGTTTAAACATTTTATGAGTTCTTCGGGCTGCTGCTAATAAAATTCATTTTTTATCTCCAACGGTCGTTGCATGGCGTGGCATTAGGTCGTTTTAGTCCACTACCCCGCCTTACATCCACCTAGCTAAGAGAATGACTCACCTCCTCTGTGTAGATCCGGTGTTCACATTCTGAAAATGCAACATCCCTCTTCAACCTCCTAGTCCATTATTAATTTCCCATTTTACTGACCACTGAGAGCAAGCTGCTAAACTGGATAGTTTGTACTGTAGTAACAATGTATAATTTAGCTTTACAGTGCTTCTGTGTGTGTGTCCTGCACAAAATACTGCCTTGCTGCTTTTTAAAGGGGCACCATATCCTAAAAGTTGAATCCCAGGGAGAACGATTTTGCGATCCTGTTTCTGATTAGCTTAAAACAAATGTTCCTTTCATGTAATGATGTCATCGTCATATTGACAATGATGTTTGGCGATGTGTTTACTGGTGGTTTTCTTTGCTAAAACTTTTGATCTGTGGTTCGACCCCATAATGTAGGTCAGGTCACATACATTTCATGCCATTCATCACAGTTACAGTCTCAAAGAGCTTCACAGGCCCACATTATACAAAAATCCCCAAACCCTTTGAAGGACAAAAGGATTGGGAAGACATATAATGATATATTGGTAGCCTTAAAACAGGGCAGAAGTTAACAATCAGTAAATAGATGAATAATAATTTGAGAAATAAATATAGGCCACTGGTCCGATCACACCCCAAATCATTGTAATTTATTTCGGTCATCCTTGTGAGTTTTGTGGTTGTCTATTTTGCTTCTGACATGTTTTCTCTTTTCTTCCCTCCTGCTGTGTTCTTTCTCCACCATTCAGTACCTACAGATGAAATGGCCTCTTCTAGATGTACAACAAGGTCTCCAAAGTAGACAAGCTCTTAAAGATGCCAGGTCTCCATCCCCGGCACACATCGTTGTAAGTAGAACCCTCTCCTACTCAGTCATAACCTTCTTTCTTTTCTCTAGAGCCTTCCCTCACTACTTCCCCCTTCTCGCCTTCTTTCCCTCCTTTATCCGCTCCTTGCTTCCTTCCTTCCTTCCTTCCCTTGTTTCTCTGTTTTATTAAAAGACCAGCCTCCTTTTCCTCCTTTTCTTTCCTGCTTATGGAAAACCTCTTCTGGGTTATAACTTCCCCTCCCTTTTTGAATGGATGTTGTTGACTAACTGAAAAAGAAGACAGTTAACCACTGTCATGGGTAGTTTTGTCTTAACATGTTGGCAGTTTTGGGGGGCCTCTTGTTCCTCTAAAACTAACCAATAAATCATCCAATCAATCAATCAATTTAACACTGAAGTGCCAACGTTTTGGTGTTTTTCTTCTGACGGGTACAGCAGGTTGGACTTTGCTCTATGTCCAGAAGAAGAACCTGACTTAGTCCTGTACTGAACCCATCAATTGTTAAGATCAACTCCATGCTGTTGACACGCCGTTCTGCTTTGTCTTCTTGGTTGCTTCATGAGATTGTCCCGTGGAGAGCAAAGAGAGTGAATTTCTCAGCTTTGTCGGAAGCGTGGGCGTTTCCTCAGCACTGGTTACCTCAAGTATGACGTTCAACCAGGCTAGCTGGCTGGACAGGTCAAAGGGGCAGGCACTGCCTGCCTGTCTGTCTGTCTGTCTGTCTGTCTGTCTGTCTGTCTGACTGACTGACTGACTGTAGGGACACAGAACCAGTGCGATAAACCTTAGTCGGGCCTGCATCTGAGGCGTAGAGCATCCGGCAGGAACAGTGAGAGAAGAGCTTGATTGCTTGCCCCAGGCAAGCTTATTGGCAGAGGTCAGCAGAGGAGGTCGGGTGTAGCGATGTGTTGTTTATGTGGTCACGGGGTTAGCGAGGGCGGGAAATCGATGAGAGGAACCACGGCGTGTATGAAGAGTACGGAGACAACTTGAAATGCTCTGGGCCTCTAACCGGGCCTCAATAGGCGCCCTTACTTCTGTTTGCAGTTGTGTTTTATTGGTTTTCTTTACTTTGCATTTTTTTTTAAATGCAAACTCTTCACGATCACATTTTTAGATCCACATACGGTAATAGTGTTGGTCTGGTCTGGTAATAAGACTCTATACAGCAAATTCAAATACAAGTCCCATATCGTGCACTGGTGACGCATTGTATGGTATAAAGGTCATCAACCCTCCCATTCCCAACCGACAGCCGTGTGAGTCACATTGTGGACATTTGATCACCACTGTTGGCTTTACTGTCAACAATAAATACCTCCTAGAATACGTTGCAGTTCAATGGTAAACGAAAGTTGGCAAGATGAGGCTGCACATCGGTGTCCTTATATGTTTATATGTTTAATTTGAGAATGGGAACAATAGAATAGCACCCGTCTGTACAAAGGCTGTACATTTATACAATAAAAGAAGCAACTGAACCATGCAAAAAAAAAAAAAAAACTTGTCAATTTAGTTTGTTTTTTTTGTGTGAACATCAAGAAGACCAGCTTGGTGCTGGCGATATTTTTACACCGAAGAGTTCAGTGGGGGTCCCGTATTGTCGGGATATTTTAAGAGCTAGCTGGCGGGGAGAGGAGGAGGAGGAGGAGGAGGAGGAGGAGGAGGAGGAGGAGGACAAACAAAAAGACGCTTTCCTGTGAAGTGATTAGGTTTGTAGGCAGCAGCATAGGGCTGCAGGTAAATTCCTGTACTTTCTTCCTGTTCTGCTATGACTCACAGGTCTGTAAATACCGACCAGCTGACGTCCTTCTGAGCGCAGTTGTTCAGAGCGTTACACAATACATATGTTGTACTGGTACAGCCCTCGCTCTCTCTCGCTCTCCCTCTCTGTTTCTACCTCTCTCTCTCTTTCTCTCTAGCGTGTTTTAAACACTACACCTTGAGGATTTAGAGATTTAATATCGTGGTCAGGCTAGTCTCATGGTTAGGGTGTTTCAAATGTTTTATTAGATTTAGATTAGATTTGTCCAGCAGATTACATTTATTCATAAATTTTTTTGATATATCTTTCAGATTGTTCATTGTATACACACCACACCACTCACAATATTTACTCATTTGTGGTAAATAATTCATGTAAAATCCTAATTTTAACTATCTCAATCAAGCTATCTCAGTTACAAAACATTAATAATCCAAAATAGATATATATTTGTTTATTGGCATTGATTCAAATGTATTTGCAGCCTATCATCTGTGATACATTCGCACATCACATTCTCTCTGTCAGGTTGTTGTAGTTGTGGACAGGCTAAACTCGTTTATATGAACTGTACCTGTTATGGTCAGCTCTCCCTCAACCAGGGTCTATTTCACACGCTCACACGCTCTCTCTCTCTCTCTCTCTCTCTCTCTCTCTCTCTCTCTCTCTCTCTCTCTCTCTCTCTCTCTCTCTCTCTCTCTCTCTGTCTCTGTCTCTGTCTCTGTCTGAGTGAAAGGATGGAAGGTTTCCTCCACTTGCATCATACCTGCTGCAGAACCTCCAGACCTGTAGACACGGTTACCGTGAGCAACGCCGCTGGTGATATCATCACACCACAACCACCACCATCACTGCTGGCCTCTCTCTGTCTCCCTCTCTACTTCTCAAAACCTAGACTACTTAAACCGCTTTACAAACGGTAGCCGGGCCGATCTCTCTGTTGACCTCTCGCGACCCAGTCGAGCTCAGTGGGGGTGGCTGCAGCGCTAAGAGCCAAGAGTCGATATGGTGGACGGATGTGTGTGAGAGATCTGAAGTTCAGGTGACCTCTACTCTGTCAAAACAAACAACAACAACCGCTACAAGCTGGACTTGGTGGGAATCCAGGCTGTAGCTGTATGTATGGTGAGCTCTTGGCTGTATAGAAGCAAAGTTTGAAGAGCCAAAGTTTGTTGCGTCGACTCGTTGTCCTTTTTAGTGGCATAATATCGACACTACATATCTTGTGGCGGTATCTTGTCCTATTGTGATACACGGTCTTAAGATGTAATATTCATATAAAATATGTTATCCAAATTTTTTTTAATCAATTTTCTATTTATTTATATGGATTCGGATAGATATCGTACATTAAGTGACCTTTTACATCAGTATTTAGATGCTGGCTTTTGTTGTTGTTGTTTACTGCGTCACATGGCAAATAAAAGTACAGAGTCCTGCATGGAGTCGCGATTTATAATAATTTATCTTCTATTGGCAGGAGTCACATTTTATTGTCCTCCATAAACTAAAACATTTACAGCCCTAACGGAAAACAAAAAGTTGGCAATGCCTCGGGAAAGAGTTTCAAATTCGACAATGATATCACGATGCAGTATCTTGTAAAATTCGAGTTCATCAAGTGTGAGAGGGATTATGAATACACTTCATTTTATGAGAGAGAGGGAGACAAAAATAAAACGAAGTGAATATGACGTTTATTTGAGACCGTCAATAAAGATATAAATATTTGAATGTAACTATTTTAATATTAAAATACTGGTTAATTCGAACGGATCAGTCTAGTAGGGCCAGTTGATTAGGAGGGCCAATGTAGAAAACGGGACCTCACATACGTGCGAGGTCCCATCATCTGTCCGCCACTGGCCCTCCTCACTGCGGACTGGGCGCAGGTGTGGGGGGGGGGGGGGGCGTGGTAGGCTGAACACCCCGGTCCTCAGTGGCCTTAAACAGTGCTGGAGGGGGGGCAGCGTTTGAAGTGGCCGTCCCCTGCCACAGGCTGCTTTTGAAACTCACCGCCGTTGAACTTTTAACGCCACTGGCTGGAAGTTATCCAATATTTATGTCTCTATTGATGTGTAATATTTTAGGAGGGGGTGTGTGAAGGGAGGAAACTGTCTTCTTTGTTTTATCACGGCCCACAGTTTAGGGGCGTTTGAGTTTTTATGACTTGGGTATTTGGGAATAGCAGCTATTGCTTAAACATAATACTAAATGGAAATTGATGATTTTTATTGTTGGTCGTTGCCCCAATTAATGATTTCATTCATTAATGATTTTCTTATATTTGATCTAAATCGAATCACCATAACATTTCGACCAATAACAACACATTTAATAGGTTGTGATCCAATTGGAAAGTGAGCAGAAGGCAAACACGAATCAAAACCGTGCAAATCACCTCCGTCCCACACATCGACCCGCCCTCGTATCCTGTTACTTGAACATACGTCACATGACCGAAACGAGATACGCTATGAATGGGGTTTCATGATGTCTTTAGAGGTGGTTAAAATGTACACACAGCTGTGGTATATTTGGTAAAGAATAATGCAAGGTAGGCATGTGTGTAGGAGAGTGTGTGTGGATGGGGGGGGGAAGAGCACGTGTGTGTGGTGTGTGATTATTATACATACCACTACGGTTATATCTTGATATACGTACTAGTAAGGGTATCAAACTACATTTGAAAGTCGTATTCCATTTCCGTCTATAAGTGATAGGACTTCTTTAGCAATAAAGTTTTAAGTTCAAACCGTTCAAAACAAGTTCAACACACAAAAACAGCAAACAAACAGACTGCTGTGCTGAGAACTGGGTCACGCACATACACAGCCTTCCATATGCACTCTCGGTATCTAACACACACATGCACACACACACACTGCCGCAGAGTCTAGCCCTGGTCAGACAATATCTCTATTGTTTTCTCAGGCAGCGGGAGGGGGGTTAACCATTTCCTGACTGTGTGTGTGTGTGCACGTGCGTGTCAGAGGTAGTGAGTTGGGTGGAGGGAGACTGAAAGAATATATGTGTGTGTGTGTGTGTGTGTGTGAGGGAGAGAGTGAGCTCCAAGTGTATGGTAATTGGCAAAGAGGAAGTGATGGAATCTTTTTCTTTTAATGAGCAAGATATAGGTGAGGTTTTAACCAATGAACACACAGATCCCCCCCCCCCCTCCGTGTTATATTCATCTATTCATTCTCACTTGTTCACCTCCCCAAGAAAGAGTATAAGAGGAGCGATGCGTGCCCCACATGAAAAACAGCTGGACAGCACAACAGCCAATAAAACGGCGTTGTTTTTCTCTCTCTCTCTCCGGAGGTGTGCATTCAAGGAAACTCAGTCTCTGCGGTGACTTTGTGGTGCTGAACAATAGCTGGGGTCTGACCACGGCAAGGCCAGGGTCAGCTCCAGAAAAAAAGACAGAGCCGGGGATCACATTGGCTCTCCTCGCCTCCACTTTCTAGTGCTTCTTTAGAGGGGACGTGGTGATAAAGTGCTTCCTGTGGCGTGAAAGAACCTGGCACCTGGGCTTGACCACACAATAGCCCTGGTCCCTGGGTGGTCTGGCCTTCTGAAGCACTTAATGAGGCCCTGGGGTCAACTGGGCAGAGCCCACCCACACACACACTGTATAGTCAAGTCCCTTTTTACTGTCCCTCTCTCTGTCTATCTCATACCTTTCTCCCTCTCTGTCTTGTCTTTATCTGTCTCTGTTACTCTTCTTGTGTGTATATGTCTCTCTCTCTACCTCGCTCTGTCTCTGTTTCTGTGTCTCCTCTCTTTTCCTCTCTTCAAAGGCTCTCTCTGTCCTCCTCTATGTCTTCGTTTATCATTCTCCTATCCTCCATCTTTTACTTCCTGGTCTGAACAGTCCAATCACAGCGCACGTCTCACACACCTATAGACAGAGTATAGGTTCCATCTCCTCTATCCGTCTATCCGTCCATCCGTTCGTCTGTCTGTTCAGATGAGACACATGTTGGCTTAGTCACACTAATGGCCAGACAGACATTGTGTCATTCCTCTGCGTCGGGACAACAAGCACCTCAGACACTCGTTGTTTCTGACCGCTCCTTTGTTCCCCACACAGAAACAGTCTCTGGCGGATTCACTGGAGCGCTCATTGTGTCGTTTGGTAGCTACTACTGCCGTTTAAAAGGGACGGATCGGTCAGGGAACTCTGGGTGACTTGCTGCCAAATCACGATCCAGGGGCTAGGGCAACAAATCGCCTTTTTTTAAACCTTGTAGTCTGTTGAAGACGGGTTACCGATACACACTCTCATCCGCTTCACGGTTCAGTGCAGTGTAAAGCTCTACAAGCTCTATCTTTGAGGCACGAATACCCATTAGAAATTAAATAGAATGTGAACCTCTACGTTTTAGATATTTTTGTAAACATACCTTGTGACATTGTGTTGTTATAGGCCATGATGTGTGTCTGTGTGTGTGTGTGTGTCTGCATTTGGGCTGGGTGCTGCTGTTAGGGAGTCATACTCCTTTTTCTTCATCGTGGTATTTGGCCATTGAATGACTCTATCTGTGTGTGTGTTCTGGTCTGCCCATGGGTGGGTATGACCCCATGCGTTGCATGTGTAACTGCACGGCTGCTCAAAGCGGTTATCAGGCTGACCCCGGGGTGAGGCAGCAGTACAAACACCACTCTGTCATCCTGGAACTGAGGCGCTAACCACACCAACACATTTCCATAGAGCTCAGCGCAACTTAGCCCTCCCCATATAATACAGTGTGGTTCTGTGGTTTCTCTGTGTGTGTGACTGACCACCTTTTGTTTTCTTAACAAACGTGTGAAAACGTCCTTTTATTTTCCTTTTTATCTCCCTTTTCCTGGTTTTCAACCACTTTTTCTTTGTTTGTTTTACTTTCTCTCTCACTTCATGCTCCACTCATTTCATGTATTTTAGGGTGAAGGACCATCTCATGTGGACACTCGCATACACACGCCTTCTCCCTAAGCAACTTTAAGTTAGGCTAGGCAGGTAGTTGCATTCACATGACCACTGATGCAACATCTTGATGATTTTCATCAACTACTCCCTTAATGTTTATAAAAAAGAAACACTGAATAAACTAATACAAATGTAATACCGTATTTGTTTACAGCTAGTTAGATAGTAAAAAAAATGGGCATGTTAGCCTTGCTGAAGCAGATGTACAACTAGGTATCTTGAACAGTAACCATGTTGGCATAGCAAGGGCTGGGGTAGTGGGCTCTGTGTATGTTAAGTGTGTTGTATTTCAGGCTAACGTCTGGGAGGAGGCTAAATAACACTAGAGGCAGGGGAGGGATGCATGTGCCTTCGAATACAATATCTGCTAGGCTAGGATGTTATGTAGCTATTGTGTGTGTGGGTGTGTTTTTTCTGTGTGTGTGTGTGTGTGTGTGTGTGTGTGTGTGTGTGTGTGTGTGTGTGGAGTTGATATGAAGTGTGACCTTGTTGATATCATGTGCTTGTGTGTGTTTCCATGTGTGTGTCTGTATGTAGAGTATATATAATGTGTGACCTGGGATCGTGGTCTTTGCCTTTCAGGGACCATTCTGCTTGGAGTTCAGCGGGCAGTCAGATCTGAGCCTTCACCAATTTCAGTTGGTGAGAGAACAACCCCCCCCCCCCCCCCCCCCCCACCACCATTGTCTTGTTAGATTAATTTGACAAATGACACACAAAACCCCCTCTTCCTGCTGATTGCTGTTGTTCATTGATTATATGAAGCTGGCTACAGTGGTGGCTAACCTGGCTTTACCCTCTGCTGCTGTTGCTAATTATTTCTCTGCCTCTTCTCTTCCTATATGTGTGTGTGTGTGTGTGTGTGATTTTCTCTCACACACATGCACACTAATGCATACATGTACCCACACACACACACACACAATCACACCATATTCACGCAATTTTTGTTTTTGTTTGCCATGCACTGTTTCTTACTCTATTTTATGTAAGATGTTATGGATGGAAGGTTTGTGCTTGGTGTGTGTGCGTGTGTGTGGTGGTATTTTTGCTATGGGTCAGCTGTTCGAACTAAAAGCTCTTCTGAAGAGTATTGTTCTCGTGTTCGGCATTTGAGCCAGAATGTGCTAGGCCACTGGTTGATTCTCTGCGTGAGTGCGTGCGTATGTGTGTGTGTGTGTGTGTGTGTGTGTCTGTCTGTCTGAGTGTTAGCCTCATGCAGGAGAAGGAAGTCTAAAGTGTATTTCCTGTTTGACGGTAAAAGCAATAATACGTGTATCTGGTCGTGAATCCGGTTGCTGCTCTAAACGTCAATACTACTGTCTACTCGAGGAGTCCAACCCTACTATACTACTCCTGCTACCAAACCACTACTATTACCACTACTTCTACAAAACTACTACTACTAAAATGCTGAACAAAACGTTCTTAGTGCCGTGCCGTTGGGGTGCCATTGGGTGTTCGGTCTGCTGTTCTGAATATGGACAGAGCACCAGCTTCCTTCTGGGAGTTAAAGGAAGTATTAGAATGTCAAAGAAGGGTGTAATGCAGGGGTTGGAAACCTTTTCAGTGGGTTGAAGAGAACCAGAAACATTTTATTACAATTATTCATAGAAAAGTATTTGACTTAATTATCGTTCAACCTTATAAAGATAAATATACATTCATTGCAAATTAGATTTGACCATCTAGGCTGGAAAGAATAATCCATTGTATAAATTTTTCTGGCATTTCATCATCTTCTCTGATAGTAGATTATGGTATTGAATTTAACCTGGAAATAACTTATAGATAATGCAATCTGTTTTGCAGCCATGTTGGTCAACCATATACAATCACTGAAAGAGCCAGAACCTTTGGTCTGGGACTATTCTGCCCTTATCATCGGTCCTTTTCATCCTTCTGATCAGTATGCTGTTTATTTGAGCAGTTTGTGAATGCATTGAGGAGAGAATTAACATATTTGACTTTGCTGAAGGCTCAGCCCGAACTATTAAACTACTGATTCAACCTGTGTTGCTGCTCGCTGGCGAGGCTCCCAACACACCTCCTCCACAGCTCTCCTCCTCTCCTCACCTCCTCCACAGCTCTCCTCCTCTCCTCACCTCCTCCACAGCTCTCCTCACCTCCTCCACAGCTCTCCTCCTCTCCTCACCTCATCCACAGCTCTCCTCCTCAACTCCTCTCCTCACCTCCTCCACACCTCTCCTCCTCAACTCCTCTCCTCTCCTCACCTCCTCCACACCTCCTCCTTAACTCCTCTCCTCCACAGATCTCCTCCTCAACTCCTCTCCTCCACTCACCTCCTCTCGTCCTCCTCCAATCTGCTCCACCTCCTCCCCTCCACTCCTCCGCCTCCTTCAGAACCAGTTAGACAGGACCTGGCAGGATTCAGGGCTGGGCGTGGGTCCTCTGTTTCGCTGTTTTTGTTGTTTTTTTGTCGAGTTGCACAAACACACCTTTGTCTGGTGGTGAAGTCTGGGCCTAAATGAACACGTTGCTGCCATGCCTCCAGGCACTGATCAGGTGACACACGGTCAGGGTTCAGCATTCAAAGAACGTGCATCTATATTTCATGCAAACGTTTTATCATATATATATACGAATACTTTTCATTCACGTTATATTTCTTTTTAATGTGTATTACAAGGTTTCCATAATTCAAAGTTCTAAAGTCAGTCAATCATTGGTAAGTAGTGATAGTGATTAGTAATTAGTTTTTCATATTAAAACTACCACCTCTCTCTCTATTTCTATTGTGTGTGTGTGTGTGGGTGCACGAGGCGACCGCCAGACGAGGTAGCGTTAGCGTTGGGGGGCTTCTGAGGGAACAGTGGGGGCCGTTCCACTGGGGAACTTGTTTTGACAGAAGCCCAGGTGTCTCATTGTTGGCGCTGGCACGGTTCAACAGATTTACCAATTAGTACTGGGCCCAGGGAGCGGAGGAGAGGAGGGGAGGGCGAGAGAGGCAGAGAGTGAATGAGAGAGAGAGCGAGAGGGAGGGAAAGGGAATGAATGAGAGATGGAGTGAATGAATGTGAGAGAGGGTGAGAGGGGTTGAATGAGAGAGGGGGAGAGAGATTAAATGAGAGGTGGAGAAAGAGAGGGGGGGGGTGAATAAATGAGAGGGCGACAGGGAGAAGGAGGGAAAGTGAATGAGAGGAAGACGGAGAAATAGCTGGGGGGGCAAGTGGTGGGTTTAGCCACAGTGATGGAATGAGCTTTGAGAGGGAGGGACAGAGGGAGGGAGGGGTAACGGAGGCAGAGCGTGTGAGGCAAGTAGAGTTGGAGGAGGAATGAGTGGGGGAGATAGTGAGCTAAGGAGGGAGAGAGGGAGATTGTGAGGTAATTAGTGAGGGAGGAGGTGTGAAGGAGGGAGGGAGGGAGTGACGTAAGGAGAGAGGAAGGTGGACTGAGAGAGTGAGTTTAGAGAGAGGAGGTGAGAGGAATAGATTGTGAGGTAAGGAGAAATAAGGACGGAGGGATAGATTAAGCTGAGGGTAAATGGTACAGTAAGGAGATTTCGAGGAGGCGTGACAGAGGGAGAGAATAAGGTAAGGAAATAGAGGAGTGAAGGAGAGATGAAGTAGTTAAAAAGTTATGGAGACGGGGGGTGGGAGAGTGAGTTAAGGAGAGGTGAGGAGGAGGGAGTGAGGGAGACGAAGCTAAGGAGAGAGAAGTAGGACAGAGTGGGTTAAGGAGAGGTGAGGAGGAGGAATGGAGGTAGAAAAAATTAAGGGGAGAGGGATAGAGAGGAGGGGTGGGAGAGAGGGAGTTAAGGGGAGAGCGGGTGAGTCAGGAGTAAGTTGATCTCTCACCCCTCCACCAGTAGTGATTTAAGAGAGGCTGGGGTTTCTCTAGCTCAGAGGTCAAGACAGGGACAATATTGACTCAATCTAATGCAATGTTTATGACATTAATTATTCACCGTTAATTGGACAACTAGAGGAACATATGAGACATCAGGCACTCGCATTCACATAGCAGGCCATGCTGGGCCATGGTCAGCCAACTAGATCAAACTAATATCTACCACTTCTTATGCTTATGCTACTGCTAATACTAATTTTATAAATATAAAAAATACAGAGACAGATAATACAGATAATACTACTGATAGTATAGAATAATTTGACTAGTAATACGACCTCTGTCTTGTAATGCAAGGTATGACATCCTCCTCAGTTTCCGTTCTGTCACTAGGCAGACTAGAGTCAGCTTATACCAGGGAATGTTGCTACATTCAGCAGGAACCATGGTCACACCGCACTCATCCGGTTCTGCATGCCAGCAGGTTTGCCAGTGAACTGTTGAGATCAGGGTGAAGAGGCACTCACCCCCGCGGTGCCCTGCTGAATCCAGAGTAATCTTTCAGCAGATCCTTCACATGTGTTCGTTTTGTCCGTGTGTTGTGGACGTCAATTTCGCTATAGTTTGAGTCGATCCAACTCTTGAGTGCAGTTTACAAAACGGCCAAAATGATGAAGGTGCTATTCCCTCGAGGCGTTTGGTCGTAAATGTGAAGCGCTTTTGAAGTGCTGTGCCTTGTTGGTTGTGGCCAGACAACGTAACTCCAGTGTCGGAAATCATGCTCTGGTTGTAGCAGTCTCGTAGGAAAATCACTCTAGACTTAACACAGGTTTTAAGATCAAATGCAATTAATAACAGATTTGGCCAAATATTGGTACCAAATTCCACACCACTGGTCAGACTTGGCCAATTAGACTGGCCAAGTCTAATTGGAATTTGCACAAACCTAATCCTACCTTTCGTTAGTAGCACTAGGCCCATACTGATATTTGTTTGTACACTGAACTAGATTCTACTAAGTAATCAAGAGATTTGAGTAAATGCAATCAGTGTGGACACAGACATAACCACACACTTCTGGGATGCTTCTGAAAGGTAAGGCAGTCATCATGCAGGTTGTGTGTTTTTGTGTGCTAGCTTGGCCCTTGTTTGCCTCTATTTTTGATGCGTGTGTGTGTTGTTGTGGTGGTTGTTGTTGTTGTTGTTGTTTATAGTTATCATTTTCCTCTGTCAGTGTAGCCGGCCTTTTTTTAGCTCCTGGCCTCGCCTTTCGTCTCATCCAGGAATTGGGAATTGGGAATGAGAGAAATCTTTTTCTTTGCTGTCAGGAGCTTAAAGCGCTGCTGTGTCTGCTCCTTTACTCCCACTGTTTGTCGACAGCCCTGGAAGTGACATCCACCCAGGCTGTGTGGGGTTTGTGTTGGGTTTCCTTCCTATGCGCGTGTGGTTCTGCGGTAATGTTGTTTTGTACGACACCGCTCACTCATTAGCTGATGTTGGTGCTGGTGGGATTAAAGCGGGGGAGGGGGACATAGAAAGAAACGGTGGGAGAGAAAGTGCTTCAGAGGTAAAGAGAAGGAGGCGGAGGAAGAGCAGGGTGGAGAGAGGTAGAGGGGTGGAGAGATGTGGAGAGAGAGAGGGCTAGGTGGAGCGAGAGTTGTAGAGGGATGTCACTAGAGGAGGTAGAGGGGCACAGAGAGAGGTAGAGCTGGGGCCTTTATTAACGTCAGACTAGTCCACGATAAGGTATCAAAATATATCTTGATACCACAGCTGCGGCCCAAGCCCTGTGTTTCCTCATATGGAGAAAGAAGGGAGAGAGTGCGGTGCATCATGGGAAAAATAAAAGACAACAAAAAAAGCCAGCGATGCTGAGAGAAAAAGAATCTGTCACCACAGTGGGAATGTTCCTTAGTGCAGCAGTGCTGTCACAAAGCAGCCTCCATTTCATACATTATTAACACCGCCTAAACACATTATGTGTGTATTCATTCATTCATTTGTCTTGTTAACATCGTGTGAGACAAACAGCGTGCTCGGACTGGTTGTGTGACAGTTGTGTGCTGTGAGAGAGAGAGAGAGAGAGAGAGAGAGAGAGAGAGAGAGAGAGAGAGAGAGAGAGAGAGAGAGAGAGAGAGAGAGAGAGAGAGAGAGAGAGAGAGAGAGAGAGAGAGAGAGAGAGAGAGAGAGAGAGAGAGAGAGAGAGAGAGAGAGAGAGAGAGAGAGAGAGAGAGAGAGAGAGAGAGAGAGAGAGAGAGAGAGAGAGAGAGAGATGTTCTGCAGCCTCATTAAGGACATCGAGGTGATGATGTCGTCTCAGCGCCCGCGACCGGCCTCCACTTCCCTTTGAACAGCCTCGCCCCCTTATCTGCTGCACGCTCTGCAACGCCATAACGATGCACACACACTCTGGCACACAAATCCACACAAACACAGATTCCCAATCCCGCGCACACAGGGACACACACTCGTGTGAACGCACACGCGTACCCACTCCCCACAGAAACAGTCCCATGCACACAAATATCCTTACAAAGACACACACACACACAATCACGAGAACCCACAAATATTATCCTCACAAATTCAACCCCACACATCCTCCCTCACTTGTCATGCCTGTGTGGTTTCTGTGCACGCTGGGAGCACACGGCTCATCCGCTGAATTTTGGTGTATATGTTTTTCCCGCTCGCAGAAAATAAAAATCCTGTTTCTATTTAAAAAAGAAACAGGATTCAGCAGCGACATCACAACTGTATGTTCTAATTGGAACTTTTGCCGCTGTCTCCATCTTGTGTTGGAAGGGCAGATGGGTAGTGGGGCGGCGGGTGGGGGGGAGGGGTCGGGAGTGGTGTGGGGGGTGTGGCGGCGAGGCCTGATGGTGGTGTAGCGAGGCGTGCCTAAATCAACTGGCAGCATGAATGACTCACTTGATTCTTGCTGCAATCCTTGGCAGCCCGTTTCTTTTTTTTCTTTTACCCTCTTCTTCAAACTGCACTCCTTTTATTTGCGGAAAAGTCTAGAATAACTAACAGGGAAGATAGAGAGTACTTTCTGGTGTACTTCAACCATAGAAGACTTCTGTGGTTGAAGAACACACACACACACACACACACACACACACACACACACACACACACACACACACACACACACACACACACACACACACACACACACACACACACACACACACACACACACACACACACACACACAGAATATACTTGCCTACATTGTTCTGAGCAAGGTCTACTTTTGTCCTGATTGACAATGGAATGTTAAAATAGGTGAAGATTCCAGTTGTGATGTTGGTCACTCAGCAATTACTCACAAATCTGTAAACTCACAAATATACGCATAAATCTATATACCCATGAAGCTGTATGAAATGACACTGATAGCTCAGAATTTGGAACCCAACTTTCGAATCACAATCCATGAGGAATTCTAAACGTAATTTTATTCAATGGAATTTGAAACTGAATTTTCAATGGCATTTTGAAATGGAACACTAGAATGAGTTTTAAATGGAATTTGGGAATCCCCAGGATGATTTACACGCTGGCCCAGGGTATTGGATTTACCACTGGACTTATTCTAGCCTACAGCAGCAGATAATGTAGTCCACGTGCTAAGGCTTCACCTGCCCCCCCCCCCCCCCCCCACCCCCCACTCACATACAATAGTCACAGTAGAGTCTAGGAGAGTTGAAGTCGGAGGGAGAACCGTTTTTCAGGCGGGCGGGGGGGGGCGGTGTTTGCGACTAGGAGAGAGAATAGTTGAGAAAGAGACATTATGTAAGCGTTGAGAGGTTGAACCAGTTTGGCTGAGTGAACCATTTGGTTCGGTGTTTCCATAGAGGAATCTGCATTTTTGTTGAGCTAATGTGTATCTTTATCTATTGTTAACAAAGAAGGACCAGGTCTGTCTGGGGCAGAACAAAGACTTTACTCAACCTTGTATTTCTCCGAACCAAGCAGTTCTCTGAAGGCTGTAAACCATTGGGCTGATTCCTACAAGAAAATCCAATTGAATTTAACTTCATTGTCCAGATCATCCTCATGTCAAAGATGATGTGACCAAATCTTTTTGGTATTATTTCAAACATGAAATCTGCTTCCACGTGATAAATATAGCAAGTGTAAAAAAAACAACTAAAACCTGTTATTCCTGCTCTCAGCTTCCTCAACCATTACATTTTCCTTAATGTACCATCTCCTTGCCGTCGTCTCCATGCCGTCACTCGTACCCCAGCAACCTCTTTGCACCCCGCCCTCGCATGTTTTGCGATTTGTCGCTCCTCAAACGGGGGGATAGAAAAACCTCAATCACGTCTCTTCTGGCGGCTCGTCCTCTCCACAGGAAGTGACACGTTGCTCCCCAGCTGAAGGCGTACCTTTAGCGCCGGAGCCCGTCTCTGCTTTTAATGAGCCTACTGACCGCACGGAATCGCAATCTGATCCTGTCCTCGCCGCGACACACAACAAAGGACTGCAGCGGGTTTGGACACGAGACACACACACACACACACACACACACACACACACACACACACACACACACACACACACACACACACACACACACACACACACACACACACACACACACACACACACACACACACACACACCATCGCAGTGGTTCTTCCTTAAAAACACAACCAACTGCCAACCAACTGCCAATCGTAACACAACCAATAGTTTCTCCTCCAGCCGTGATCAAAATGGCTTTGAACCCTGGCTTCTCTTCTGGTTTTCACCCCATCTGCATCAAACCGATCAAACATGTGTCCGTTTCGCCACGTAGCATGCCACGATCGCACTTATGTCATCAGCCAGACACACGCACACGTGCAGGGTGCTGGAATGTTTCATTTATTAATAGATTAACGGAAAATGAATCGATTTTTCATGTTTAAGAAAGGCAAGTAATTGGTTGCTTTCCTCTGTGACTAGGGATGCACCGATTGATCGGACGTACATCGGTATCGGCCGATATTCGCGCTGTTGACTGCCACCGGCCTATCGGGAAATAAGATGACATTCACCGATGGCAGTGGCCGTTGTGTTTCTGTTGTCACATCAATTTTGCGCTGGCTAAATTTGTGGTCTGACTTGTAGTTTCAGAGAATATCCAACAGGTGGTAGGCTACTATGATACCACCCTTAACAGGTGGTAGGCTACTATGATACCACCCTTAACAGGTGGTAGGCTACTATGATACCACCCTTAACAGGTGGTAGGCTACTATGATACCACCCTTAACAGGTGGTAGGCTACTATGATACCACCCTTAACAGGTGGTAGGCTACTATGATACCACCCTTAACAGGTGGTAGGCTACTATGATACCACCCTTAACAGGTGGTAGGCTGCTATGATACCACCCTAAACAGGTGGTAGGCTACTATGATACCACCCTTAACAGGTGGTAGGCTACTATGATACCACCCTTAACAGGTGGTAGGCTACTATGATACCACCCTTAACAGGTGGTAGGCTACTATGATACCACCCTTAACAGGTGGTAGGCTACTATGATACCACCCTTAACAGGTGGTAGGCTACTATGATACCACCCTTAACAGGTGGTAGGCTACTATGATACCACCCTTAACAGGTGGTAGGCTACTATGATACCACCCTTAACAGGTGGTAGGCTACTATGATACCACCCTTAACAGGTGGTAGGCTACTATGATGCCACCCTTAACAGCCGACGGCTGGACACGACTCTGGCATGATGACGTAAGCGGGCGGTCGCCACGCGCACGTGTGGTTTGTTTACAAATAAAAATGAAAGAAAATGTCGGTCGTGTGGGAGTATTTCACTGTCTTGGAGAAAGATCAGCGATATGAAGTTTGTAAGAAATGTTCCAAGAGGAGGTACTACAACCAAGAATTGTAACCCATCAAATCTCCTCAACCATTTGAGAAGCAGACATGGCGACGTGTACAACGATAACCTGAAAGCCGATTAAAAAAAACGGAGAAATGAACTGGAAACCAAGAAAGCACAAACCACCACCAGCAAGACTCCGAAGAAATCCCCCCCGGACAGCGCCGAAGCTAAAGGGATCACTAACAAGGTGATGGAGTCCATCGCATTAAATGACCAACCTATCTACACTAACTAGCTAAAGTTTTCAAGACAGATAAATATCCGCTCACAAAATATAAACCCTACCAACAAACTAAGCAATTGCGGAAACCGTTGCTGTAAACGCATAATAAACTATAAATAAATGATGGCCCTTCCATTCCTATTGTCTTAATAAAACATTAAATAAGTTGGACGTACACGGTATAGCCAGAGTAGCCTATGCAATGAGTACAAATAGGTAAATGACACAATGTCAGGAAATGGTCAAACTCCATTTAATAATCTGTTTCTGGCGGATTGAATCATTAATCATCTTGCATCGGCTAGCTGCCAAATTGTTATTTAAATCATCGTAATCGGTATAGGCCCAGAATTTCACAATCGTTGCAGCCCTATCTGTGACATATTACATTTCAGATTTCACCATTTACTTGGGTGCCTGTCAGACACCCATGTGTATTTGCGTGTATGTATAGCAAATTCAAAATTTGTGATGGCCGTTAACGATTATTTGAGATGTTATAGATCAAATGGTTCATCAATGAACCAAAACATTTGTATGACAATTCTGAATGACAATGACATGGATTAGTCGGCAATGAAACCCCCCCCCCCCCCCCCCCCCTTCCAACACTTCCTGCTGTAGTAAGCATGAGTTAAAAGGAGAATGGCACTTGAGGATGACGATGCTGAGGAAGAAACAGGGCTGCGGAAGGAGGGCCTGGTGAGGTGAAAATCAATGGGGGGTGCACGGAAGCCTCTACACAGGAGGCCCTGGTGTGTGTGTGTGTGTGTGTGTGTGTGTGTGTGTGTTTGCTTGTGTTATGAACAAAAAAACATGCTTTTGTTTACCAAGAGATAAAGCAAAGCCCGTAGTGAGGGAGGGGAAAGAGCGAGGAGTAGGAGGGAGAGCGAAGGGGGGGGGGGGGGGGGGGGGGGGGTGAGAGAGAGCGCATGAGAGAGATTCTCTACTGAGCATCTTTTGAAAAGAAGAAAATAAACGAACAGCCGTTGTTTGGTGAGGTGGAGTTGTGTGGTAAAGGCATCGTTTCATCCCACAGCGTGGAAGTCAGCGTGGCTGTCATGCCTCCCCTCTCTCTCTCTCTAGTCCAGACAGAGGAGAGAGAGACCATTCAAGGGCCCACCGTGGATATGGAGACCTCACGGGGCGCTCAGCATTATGAATACAACATGAGTAAACAACACACCTACACATACTATTAGAGCAGTAAGAACAGCGGTCCGTGATGCAACCCGACCAGAGGCCGTTACAAACACTTTGTCATCTCGTCTTCGGGGTCACCGATGTGAGAGGAATCACATCACATCACATCACATTTGTGGGCGTGATCGAATGATCTGCTGCATAGGTTTACCGATGTTCTTCTGGGGGGGAAGGGGCGGGGCTTTCGACAACCGTAACGGCGCAGATATACTCAAAACGACATTGGCCACCAAATCAAGGCGCCCCATTGGTCTTCGATCATCGCAGGGGACTCAGCCGAGCTTTTCTCGCACAACAGCCAATACACAGTACCACTAGCGTCATTAAAGGAACAGCCCACAAAGTGCCGTGTCTATATTGTACCTTGTAGATTCCGTTTAAAGTATAGCGGTGCTTTAACCCTTTCAGCATGCCATTGGTTAATACAAATGTATTTTTAAATGTGTAATTAGTCTTTATTTATTTATTTATTAGCAATTTATTTATTTTTATTACACAGCAGCTGTGATCTAAGAATACAATGGCGGATGAATTTTTTTTGATGCGGTGAGCGTTGAATGGCATTCAAGGCTTGAACATGTGCGTCGGAACGCGCCCATTCAGCTGGAGTGTGCACAGCGGTGAGATAGACGGTGTCGCGTTGCCTGCAGCTGGCGGTCAGCACCGTGGGCGCAGTTGGCACCGCTGCCGATGCCATCGCATGCCGGAGGAGCACTTTGCCACGCAAAGGATGTGCCGATTTGAAAAGGGTGCGTGCGTGTGTGTGTGTGTGTGTGTGTGGTGGGAGGGTGGGGTGGGGCGGGGGCTCGACAGTGATAGTGGCGTCGTTCTTCATCTTCTCCACACTTTTGTTGTCTGCGCTTCCTGTTTTGAAAGCCATTAAGGAGCAAATTTCCTCACAGCGAGAGGGGAGATGAAAAGGAGCGGTCTTTTGAAACGTGTCCAGGCTGCAGTGTCGGGAAGAGAGAGGGGAGAGATAGCTATCAGTAAACATGGCTGTCAAGGGGTCGGCGGAATAGGCTAATTGTGAAGGCGGAAAAACGAGCCATTCATTTCATTTTCCTCTTCTTCTTTTTTTTAATTTGATCTGCTGATGAAAGATGGCTCTCGCGCACGCGTTTTGTTCCTTCCCAGCTGTGGGGCTTCATTCACACGCCAGCGTCGGAGGGGCGCAGCAAGGAGCAAGCCCCTTCACCCCCCTTCACCCCCCTTCACCCCCTTCCTAAAAGGCTTTGTGACATCTGCACCCACACATGTCTGCATTCACCCATAGCCACTGGGTATTTATAGATGAGTCGGCTCTTTTATGCCCCCGCTCTCGTTGAGGTACAGATGACATGAAGACGCAAACGTGACTGCTCAACCATCACCAATAAAAAGTATATATATGATGTTGTTGCGTTTTATTGTACGGCCCGCTTACCTGCCAAAGCAAAGCTCATGGATCAGATTCATAAGAATTTTTTGTTGTTGTTGTGACTAAACCTCGGAATATGGGCATGTGACCATGACCTTTTGCAGTCCTTGAGCCGTCCGCAATAGCAACGTTGGAACAGGTAGACTCAAACCATCTGGGTTCTGTAGCACTAGTGGAATAATCTCTGCATTCCCTCCTGTTTCTTCTTCCCTTTCCCCCACCACCACCTCCCGCTTTATACACACACACACACACACACACACACACACACACACACACCTTGCACATGTACATGCCCACACACTTTTGTATGCAGTAACACAAGCGCACATGCCTACACATGCATACAAACCCACGAGCACACATGTACACACCCAGCCTCTCAACGCGCTGCCCCTGAGCTTGGCCAGTGTGCGCCTCTTAATAAAACCGACAGGCTGTAATTGGTCTTAATTGCAGCCTTGGGGCATCGTCAGGACGAGTGTTGCTAAACAAACTGTGTAGTCTGCCGGCTAGGCCAGCTAGCATCCGCGCCGCCTGCCAAGCGCATGCCTCCCTGTCTGCCAGCGCATGAACGTGCACGCTTGATTTGCTCGATTTCCTTCCGTCTCTGAGTTTTAAGTTAATAGAGTGCAAGAGTATGTCAAAGAATTCAAAATGTGTGCGGGAGTTGGCAGAATTTGGTTTTCTTCTCCAAGCGTATTTGCATGGTTGTATATTTGTTTGGTCGTAATTGCGAGTGTCTGTGTGTGTGTGTGTGTGTGTGTCTGTGTGTGTTTCCATATGTGTGCATATTTGCCTGTGTGTGGCAGAGGGAGTACACTTCAGCGGACCACATTCCTCCCTCAGTCGTTGAGTCATGTGACCTGTGAACAAGCCCTTACAGGCCTGGCGGTAGTCACACATACACACACGCGCGCGCACGGCTGCCTCACCCGAGCGTGAACGTCCCGGTGTTCTCCCCACCGTTAAACCCCCCGTGACAGCTAAACACAACATGGCTCCCAGGAAGTACGCACACACCTCCAGGTGTCAAAGAAGCAGAAATGTAACTCCCAACCACCCTCCATTCTTGGGCAAAGGAGCGCTATATCCACTCACCCCAGTAGCACCACCTCCTGGCTGATAGACAGGGAGCAATGGTGCGCCCGGAACTACCACCAGCACAGCCGGGCGCAGGGAAGGTGGTCTCACACACACACACACACACGCTCACACCACGGGCTCCGGTGGGGTCACCGAGCACAGCTGATGGAGAGTTACCAGATTGAGTCATTCAGTGTGTGTGTGTGTGTGTGTGTGTGTGTGTGTGTGTGTGTGTGTGTGTGTGTGTGTGTGTGTGTGTGTGTGTGTGTGTGTGTGTGTGTGTGTGTTGTGACCCTTAAAGCTGTGAGCCGACAGGAGAAAGGGGAGATTATTACGTGAAGCTTGGCTTCGGCTCAGGGCTGGGGCCCCCTGAAACATCCCTCCGCCCTCCTAGTTGTTTACTTATTTAGAGACCCCTCCTCTAGCCGCTGCACTCTGCTGTAGGGTTTCTGGATGGGCTAGAGCAGATTAACCTTCTATGGCTGATGTACCCCTACATCACTATGGGAACTAAAATTATATTATTATATTATATATTATTATATTATATTACTAATCATTTAGCACCATCAATAGTATTGTAGAGTTCTAGGACCTGATATACTGTTATCATTTAGTATCCTTATTAATATTGTAGGGTTCTAGGAACTAATATTATACTTTTATCATTTGATCATTATTAGTATTGTAGCAGGGGTGCAAACTCGTCACCTTTCGGTGAAATTCGCTGTTTTATTCCCTCAAATAGGGCATCCACGGGAATTGTGTAGATCTGCAAAAAACATATGGGGGGGGGGGGGTCTAGACAAAGGCAAAAAAGCACAAGTAATGTGCTTTGGTGGGGTGGACTGGAGTGTGGGGGGGGGGGGGGGGGGGGGGTATTGTATGTAACTTATTTTAAATTTATTTCATTTCACGTAAAAAATACATTTTACAATTCTAATAGATGTGACTGAGTTTCTTATTGTTAGTACTGCTTCATGTAGTAGGTCTGAACATCACTGACAAGCTTTTATGTGTCACTTTGACAGAGTTTAGAAAATGTAGCATAAATCATAGGAAGGGGCCTGGGCGCCACGCATTGACCATTTTCATTATTTTCTGGCAAAGAAATGTTGTCACCTTTTTGGGCCATCACCAGTTTGCTCCCCTGTGTAGATCTCTAAAACTAATATTATACTTTTATCATTTAGCATCATCATTATTAGTATTTTAGAGTTCTAGGAACTAATATTATATTGTTATCATTTACCTTCCTCGTTAATATTGTACAGTTCAAGGAACTAATATTATACTTTAGTCATGTAGGATCAATATTATTATTTTAGAGTTAAAGAAACTAATATTATACTTTAATGTAGCATTGTATATTTATATTGTATTCAGTCAACAACAGTCAACAAATGTAATAAAGAACAGTGATTTTTTTACTTTATAATTAAAAGCAAAATGTAACTCTTTGATAGAGACCCTGAAACCTCATGTACCCCTGGTTGGGAATCGTTCTCGAGTCTGGGAGACTTGATATCAATCATCATGTTGTTTTGTACACAAAAATACTAAATAATATAATATAATAATAACCCTCATCCACCAACATATATAAAAAAAGAAAACTGTACTGAATCGGACGTGATACTCAGACTCTGTATCGCAGTTGTCACCATCCCCAGACAGACAGCGCGAGAGACAGAGAGAAACAGCCTGTGTCCAGGGTTAAACAGGCCTGTAATGATCTCCTGGTTTAGTGGAAGGCCCCATAAAGACTGGCAGGGCCTCTTCTTAACCGCCTACTACTGAAACGGAGCCCGAATAGCAGGCTGCCTTCCCCCCCCCCCCCCCCGCGCCTTGGTATAGAGACAGAGCACATAATTAAGATATATAGGCCGCGGCAGCAGGCTGGGTATATAGGCCGAAAATAAAGACAGTCTGTGGTTTACTGTTACACTGGGGCTAGTGCATATAGCTGTGTTGGTGTCTGTATCTATGTGGTTCCACGTCGGTGTGTCTGCATGTATAAACAGTATGTGTCTGCATGTGTTGATGTGTATGTACGCACAGCAGGCACATAATGCTGTAAAAGCCTGGTGAGTTGACTGGCCATATCAAGATTGTGTGTGTGTGTGTGTGTGTGTGTGTGTGTGTGTGTGTGTGTGTGTGTGTGTGTGTGTGTGTGTGTGTGTGTGCGCACCCAACATTTGCTCCCCCTTGTATTTATAATCCAGATCTAATAGTGTGTATCTGATGTAACACCCTACTGAATCCAGACATTAAGAGACACACACACAGTCCCAGCTTGCCGGTTTTAGTGTTTTCTACGACCATAATTATAACTATCCATCAATAGAAGGGGCTGGGCCCTCCAAATGAAGATGGATCGTGGCGTTACGGTTGGCCTAGCGTTGCGTGCAAGCCGTAGTGCCGCAGAGTCCACCCGTAATCAAACGGTCAGGATGGGGCTAACCTGAACACGTTTGCGCTGTGTTAACGACAAGCTAAGTTAGGCTGCGTGGTGGTGACATGTCATCCCTAATGGCCAGTGAAAGCTCCAGTCGTCTGGAGGAGAGGGAGGGTTCTCCTACATTACACCCAGGACACTGCCATCGTGGGCTAAGGCCCGGGCCCACTAAGCCAGCTGGGAACAACCCCTTGGTTAGTTACAGTGTGGGTGGGTGGGTGGGTGGATATAGAGCTCATTTTAATAATAAATAAATATAACCAGAACAAAGGTTTATTGCAATATATTGCAGTACTTAATTATATAATTATATTATTATATTGGATGTTTAATATCAATGTTATATTTTATGCATATCTTATAAACATTGGTAAGATATACAGAGAGGAAGTCTAGCCTTACCAGCCAACAAACAAACAAATAAAACTAACAACAACCAAGTGAGGGGCCTCCGTCTCGCCCCGTCTTCCTGTCTGGGGAGGTTTTAAGCAGGAGTGTTTGTCATTGGATATGTCCGGGGAAAGTCCAGGAAATGTACTTAATTTCATAGAGAAGCACATGACTGGGAGAAGATCTCGGCAAACCAATTAACCTCGGCTCAACTCGTTAAAAACTCTTAATTTCCAGGCAGAGGAGCGGCCGGTCCTCTGCTAACGTCAGGACATGAAAGCCCAGATCTGTCCCTCGGAAAATCTCCAAACGAGTAATTGGGAGGTGTACGTGAAGCACCCACGGACTCTGTGAATAAACATCAAGGGCATTACGGAGAGAGCTAGAGGACAAAAAAAGGCAGGACGGCACATTTGTGTTGCTCAAATAAGCAGGAGAGAGAGCTTGAGGGGTCGCGACCCCCTAGCCCAGACCCGGGGAACCCTAAATGCGCCGTCGGCTTATAGACTAACAGTCCAGGCGGGGTGGATGTTGAGGCACGGCCTGCATTTGAAGAAGATCGTCCCAGCGTTCCCCTGGGTTTTCTGTGTACATCCTTAATGCTGTGGTCATACATTCCTACTGGACAAACACACAAAGTCTGGATCCATCCGTATTGCAGTCAACTGATCAAAGGATCTACTCCAAACGCCTGAACTTGATGAATGGTCTTGGAATGAATGAGGAGAGTATAATAAAATATGACTTTATTGGCCTCACTGTAGACATTTAAAAAGGTACACTACATACAGACACGTATCAAATAAAATGTATAAATGCACAAAATAGTTTTTAGACATCTTTAGAGCATATCTAAAATGATTCAGTTGCTAAGACGATCCTAGTGGTAATGTGGTTAATGAACTCTATTGTTTTGAATGCCGTCCAAAGGCTTTTGTAGAAGCCTGCGTTGGCAAGGGGTTCAACAATATTTACCTAACATGAAGCCATAAAAACGAGTTGATCTCATACTAGCCAAACAAAGCATAGTTGGTTATTTTTTAAAGAATGTTTTTCTAACGAAAATACATATTTTGCTTCTTATTTCAACTTGCAATAAAAAAAACAGATATGTACTTGAAAACAATTAACCATTAATATAATTATTCTGTCCAAGATTTAAAAAGAAGAATGCAATTTTATACATTTTGTACATTTAACATTTTATCCAAACAATACAAATTTGCCATTGGATTTGATTATTAGTGCAACATTGGTAATAACATTGAGGAGGCTTGAGACTGGTTTGCCTGCAGTATGTTTGTTTGGCTGAATTATGTCTGGTGTACCTGAGACTCATGCTTTTTACACTTATTGAAAGTCCATTAGTGTCAACGAGGAAACATTAGTAATAATGACAGTCGAGCGCCAGCATCATTTTGTGATTATTATTTATATATTTAATTCATTTCATCCCTCTATTTAAAAAAACGATCTAATGGGTTAATGGCTGTTTTCCCTCACAAGGCCTTATCCACACAGCATGTATGTGTGCGTTCGTTTGTGTGTTCTTTGTGTACATTGTCACTCAATCTGTGCACATTCTTCAATGATGTGCACACACATCCAATCTCATTAGAATAATTACAGAGAGACACGCAGAGACCATTTGACTGTTTTCTAATGGACGTAATCTAAAAACCAGGCAGTAAAAGACGATTGCATCTCTGTTTAATGGTATTTATCACCGTCCGCCTTTCAGCCTTCAACAACCACCAAGGCTTTAGGACGAAGCATTTGTTACGTTAAACTAATACGTTGCTTTGTCTTCTCCATCATTGTGATGCTTTGAGTAGGAAAGCAAAGTCTTTCGCTCTGCATTTACATCTCTTTACATTCCATCATTCAGCCGACTATTTTATCCAGAGTGTCAGAATTATTCGTCAAACCCATTGTTTCCCGACCTTCCTCAGCAAAAGCTCTTTAAATAACAGGTAACATAAGAAAAGTGGCCTTTTAGTTATACCCATATTCTTGGTAATATTTATTCTATTAATAATAGATTTTTCACCTTTTAGAAATTAGATCTTGTTCTGTCCTTGCCGGTACCGTAACGGGCAACAGTGATTAAAATGGCCAGGGTGCGTATTCCGGCCTAAAATAAGTGTATTGGTTACATCGCCCTGCTATCGCTCCGAGCCACCCAGCCACCCCCTCGAGCTCTGAGGGAGAAACGCCCTCCGAAATCTGATTATCCCCCATTATAAAGAGCCGTATTTCCATCCCGCCGATTCTCGGCACTGCGTCTGAGCTTTCGGCCGCTGCAGTGCCGGGAATGGGCCGCTTCTTGACAGTTAGTAGATACTGCCGCCATCACATGTTTGGACAACCCGTGTCCTTTGTGACATGGGGAAAAAGACAGGCAAGTAAAATAAAAAGCAACTAAATAATGTCTCAAAAGATCAGGAATCAATGAGCCGGAGAGAAATGTGAGCCGGGCGGCTCACCGTGTGACCGTCCACTCTCCCCCCCCCCCCCCCCCCCCCCCCTCCTACCCGCATTACAGGCTTGTTTCTGCAGACAAACTTGCCTCTTCCTCGCCCCCTCGGAGTTGTAACTCAAGCACTAGGAAGCCGCCTGACAATGTTTGGGTATTGGCAGAAAAAGGAAAGGCTTTTACTTAAAGGTTAAGGTTTATTGGGTTACATGTTTGCCGGTGATGGGCGGTAGACGATCGAGTCGTGAGAGCTGCATTAATGTGCTGGTTTGTGTTTCACATTTTGATGAAGTGCGTAATGTTGAATCACAG